>PVIY010024735.1:0-37657 GCA_004026745.1 Myrmecophaga tridactyla
CCCTAATCCAGTTTAACAACCATTCTTAACTAAATCACATCAACCAGGGAGATGATCTCATTACGGTTTCAAATATACAGTATCGAATAAGGATTATTCTACCTTTAAGAAATTGGATTTATATTAAAACATGGCTTTTCTTAGGGGGCACACTTCCTTTCAAACCAGCACAGTTCCCTCTTAAAGGACTCCATTAAGTGACCCACAATGAATCAGTGGAGAGACCCTCCAGGAAAACTACCTAATCAAAAGGACCCACTCACAACTGTGTGGGTTACATCTCCATGGAAACCACTTAAAAAGATCCTTCCCAGTAATATTGAATGAGGATGAAAGAACATGTTTTTTCTTGAGTATACAATAGTTTCAAACTAGCACAACAGCCTTTAGCAAAGGTTGACTTTGGTAGGTTCTTCCTTGTGTCTTCTGGTGCTTATGGTCTCAGGCAGGACTCGTGTCTTTGTTTTTGTTCTTGCTTTTTCCTTATTCTCCTGTTTCTCAGTTTACATTCTATTTCTGCTTTTTACAAAAAGGGTAGATATATAAATGTAAAAAATTAAAAGACTGGATACATAAATGTTAAAAAATTATATTCGTTGTATTTATTTTCCACTCCACTACAAATGCTTACAGTTCCTCTCTTCAGCAGGAAACCGTGCTGTGTCTTTGAGATATTCTAAGTATACAAAAGCTGGCTAAGTCCTTTTTTGCTAAGGTGGCAATATACTAGATATACTGTGCAGTATCACACTACTAGGCAACAGATTCTTCTCAAAATTTATTCTTATAAGCCATGCTGTCCCTAGTATATCTTTGTGTCAATGTCTTTGGAAAGTATATATTCCATGTTTCTTTCTCTATGTGCATTCTTTTTTTATTTATAAAAAAGTTCATATTTATAAAGTTTATATTGGTGTTCCCTTGCTTACCTTTGTACTTAAGCCTTTTTGCTGGTCTCATTCCCATTTTCTTATGTATCATCTACAACCTGGTTTATCTGTTTTAATTGTTATCCTTGGATACCCACCTTTTGTCTGTATACCCATTAGTTCATTTATTTCTCCACTTTCCTTCAACTCCCGCACCTCACATCCCATTTATTAGCTGTAATATTTCCACTTATCAAAATGCATAACATTTTAAACTTAGTCACCCACGCTTTTACTCAAGTTTGTTCGAATCTCAAATGTACATTAATGTATCTTCAAATGCCTGCCAACAGTCCTTTAGATGTGACTTTTGCAGTCACACTTTGGTTAGATGAAATTCAACTTCTTACAGATTCTTCAAAAAGCATTGATAGAGTAGAAACACCTAAGTTCATCATAGACTGAAAACTTTTTCAACAGCCTTGATACTTGAAGGAAAACTTGACCAGGTTTAAAATCCTTGGGTCAGTCTTTTATTGAGCTTTTTTATTGGTTGGTTAGTTTTAAACTTGCTCTGTTGTTGCCTCACTTTGTATCTTAAGTTTGGAAATTCTTGTTCCCATTACTACTTTTGCTTGTACAAGTTATTGGAACTTTTTGCTTGGGACCCTTGAAGAATTCGTCTCGATCAGCAAAATCTAAAAATTTTCTTGGATATGATCCTGAGGTGAGTTTTCCCACTTACAGGCTGAGCACTTCCCATGTTCAGTTTTACTAGACAGTTGTTTTAAATATTATCTCTGAGCAATAATTTTACTTCTGTTTCTTGGGGATGCTGAGAGTACAATTTTTATTCTTTCTTGGCCTTTCTTCCATTTCACTAATCTCCCTCAGACCCTTTCACTCTTTTCTTTAGGCCATTTCATCTTCTGGATTGTTGTTTTCTTTCTTCAGGTCCTTTATCAAATTTTTATTTGAGTCCATTCTCCTTTGTGACCCTTGTGATTTATCCAACATTTATGAGCCAATTTCGCTATTGTCTTTTAATTCTTTCCTAAGTTCAGTCAACTTTCTTTCATTCCAGCCATTTTTTTCATCAATTTCTGCTTTTAATATGCGAATTTCTGATTCTAGTTGATTTTTCCTGTTCTCAAATATTTCTTTCAGCATATTGTGTTCTTAGTATTAACAACGGTTTTTTCCTGATTATTTTCTTGTCTATTATTTATTTTTTCTTTTGTTGTCTATGAGGTTTTGTACATGGGTTTACCATGGTTGATATGTGTGAAATTTCATTTCCTGATTTTTTCAATATTTCTGGGAGGTCTGTTGATTCCACCCTGGTTCTTTCTTTTAATGTTATTTGGGTGTTTTGTTAGATTTCTATTTGACGTGCCCACTTCTGTCAGGACAACAAAACCCAGGACTCAAGCCAGATTTTGTGGTTTAGTTGAATGGTTGATAGTTTGGTGCTACGCTATAAATCTTCCAATGTTGCGGGCCACTCCGGTTTGGTACTACCCTAAATTCTCCTTTTTGCTTCTTGGCTCGTTTACCTCTCAATTGCCATGGGGTGCTTCTCACTCTTTGTGAATCTTTTCTCCCCCAGATGCTATGCATTTCCAAATTGCTCCTTTAAAGCTTTTTATTTTCAAAATCATTTTATCAAAGAATAATCGACAATTAGCTACACCTATTCAAATTACAATTGGTAATTTTTTATGCATTCTATTACCTTGAATTATCACCATAGTCGTGATAATGAATATATTCATTAACCCCAAAAGTTCCCTACTGGTTCTTATTATTCATTGAGCTAAAATTGACAATTTTAACTATTTTAAAATGTGCAATTTAGTGCCATTAATATAGTCACAATATTGTACAACCATCAAAGTGACCTAATTCCAGAACATTTTTCATTACCCCAGAAAGAAACCCCTTACTGATGAAGCAGTCACACTACATTCTTCCCTGTCCCCAGCCCCTCGCAACCAGTGTTCTAGTTTCTGAGTCTGTAGATGCAACTATTTTAGGTATTTCCCATAAACAGAATTATACATTACGATGCCTAGTGTGTCTGGTTTTCATCACTTAACACGAGGTTTTCAAGGTTCATCCTTATTATAGCCTGTATCAGTACTTCATTTCTTGTTATGACTTAATAATGTTCCATCATATGAATATACAACATTTTAAATCTATGCATCAATCGACAGACAGGTGTACAGTTTACAGTTTGAACGCCTGTGAATAATGATGACATGAATACTAGTGTGCAAGGTTTTGAACAAAGGTTTCCTCTTCTCTTGGATATATTTTTAGAATGGAAATGCTGTGTCATGTGATAATTCTATATTTAACTTTTTAAGGAATCGTCAAAATATTTTCCACAGGGGTTATACTGTTTTTCATTCCCACCAGCAATTTATGATGGGTTCTAATTTGCCACATCCTTGCCAACACTTGCTATACTGTTTATTTAAAAATTATTATTATAGCCCTCCTAGGGGCCATGAAGTAGAATTTCACTGTGATTTTTATATACATTTCCTAATGACTAATTATTTCCAGCATCTTTTCATATGTTATTGGTCACTAGTTTTCTGTAGAAATAAATATTCAAGCACTTGCCCACTTTTATGTCAATTGTTAGGTTTCAGTTATTGAGTTGCAGGAATTCTTTATGTATTCTGGTTAATAGACCTTTACCAGATTTGCAAACATTCTCTGGAGGACGTGATTTCACTTTCTCGATCGTGACCTTTGATAAAGTTGTTTCTCATTTGATGAAGTACAATTTATCTATTTTTCTTCTTATTGTTTGTGCATTTAGGGATATACTGAAGAATTCTTTCCTAATCAAGACCACAAAATTTACACCTGTGTTTCATTCTCAAGTGGTGTAGTTTTAGCACTTGCATTATGTATTTGGCTCATTTTGATTGATTTTTTTTTGTCTAAGTTTAAGGTAAAGATCCAACTTTATTCCTTTTTATGTGGCTGTCCAGTAGTCCCAGCATCAATTGTTGAAAGATTATTCTTGCCTCCACTGAACAGTCTTGGCACCACTGTCAAAAATCAATTGACCACAGATGCATAGATTTACTTGAGGACACTCAATTCTATTCCATTGACCTATACGACAATCCCATGTCAGCAGCTTTTATTACTGTAGTTTTGGAGTAAATTTTCACATTGGGAAGTGTGAGTTTCTTTTGTTTTATTTTGTAAGATTGTTCAGTTATCTAGGAGTACTTGCAATTCCATAATAATTGTTGAAAAAGTTACAGAAATTGTCATGGGAATTTAGATACGGATTGCAATGTGTGGGTGATTTGGTGCTGTATATGTAACCACCCCCCCAAATATTCTTAGACTTAATCCATTCCTGTGGGTGTGAATTTACTGTAAGTCAGTATAATCAGCATATAATATATACCTTAAAGTTTAGATTTTTAGGTATATACTTTGAGAGTTCAGTGTCAAAGATGAAAAAGAAATTGTCATATCAGGTTTAATCTATTTTTTTAGTTTGTTAGGTACAATATAATTATTATTTCATTTATGATTGGGTTTTTGTGGATGCAATGCATTTACTTAGGCAATCTTATCAGTGTTTTTCTGTTATGTTCCAGGTCATCACTATTTTCCTAAGAATTAATTTCCTTCCTCCAAGAATATATAAATAGTCATCTATGTATATTTTCACTTTTAAATTTAGCCTGTAATTGACTGGACATTCTGATAAATGGTGTGAAGTGGGAAAATATTTTTTCATATTCTGACATTTCTTCAAATAACTTTTATTGAATAATGATAATTTTCTGTAGCTATTTTTATTAAATAGTAGATGCAGTTTACTTTGGGGAATGTTTCATTAATCTGTTCACTAAATACGTACCATAACTATACGTGTATCACAAGGAAATTGCTGGAAGATCTGGAAGTTCTCCAAAAACATAGCTGTCACTCAGGTCCTATGTGGACTCCAGATAAAAGGCCTCCAGGCACTACAAGAACTTGGAATAGATTTGGAGAAAACTGGAAGGCTGCAGGAAGACCCTGTATTCTGGGCAGGGAAACTGTTAAAGTAGGAGCAGAAGCAGTAGAGACATAGTACCATCTGTGGAGCTCCTTCTGTGTGCTAATCACCGAGTCAAAAGCTGATGAGGAACAAAAGAACCCTGGTCTCTGTCCTCACAGGGCTCTAAGGCTACAGAGAAAGTGGTCTATGCAAACTACAAAAATCTATCAGTATTTATAAATGGATACATTGCTTTGAAAGAAATGTTCAGGAAGCTTTGATCGCATATATGCCAAGTATCCTGACCTGGGTGTGGAGAGAACACTGTCTCCATACAGCATCATCTAGGGTGGACTTTACCTTTTAAAATCCTCATAATTGTCCTCTACGGATCCCTCGATGTCTGTTTACTTGTCACACAGCTCATGATGGACCAGGCAGGAATCGAACCTCTGCTGACCTAACCCATGGTCCTGTGCCATAGGCAATGTCTCTTGCATCACAGATTTTGGAGTGGCATCCAGTTACTGAGTGTTTTTTTAAACTGGTCCATGCATGTTTGAAAACATGTTCACAGTTACTTTGACCTATCTCCCTTTGAGAGCCCTTTAAGCATGGCTGACACTAGGGATCACCTGTCACTCACAGAATGCCACAGAAGCAAGGGCATCCAAGGTTATGCTGAAAAGGCCATGAGCCTCTGCCTGGTTTGCATGGGTCTGGGTCACTCACTTGGGGAGACCTCAATGACCAGTAAGGGTATTCAGTCCCTGAGACTGACTTTCTACCAGGAAGCCCTGGCCAATGGAGAGGTCTCATTTAGGTCCTCCAGGAAGAGCTTCAACCCACAGACAAGTGAGGGACACTGACCCTCGTCATTCCAAACCCCAGCCAGGGCACTTTCTCTGCTGAGGCCCCAGATATCTTAAAGTAGAGATGGCCATCCATCCAGACATATTAGTTGAAAATTCCCACAGCAGCAATACCTTGAGTCATTTTTCTAGGGTCTCACATATATATTTACTCATTTGTTCTACACTTGGAGCAGGAAGAAGGACACTCCTCATCTTCATCCAACTGTTCTCCAAAAATGGGAATCCTGAATTATTTGTCTTTTACATGGTACTCCTTCTATACGAGGGTTACATTTTATGTAAATATTTCCTAATCATTTTTCATTTCAATTTGACATTCATGTGTGAACCTGATATTCAGCTGTTGTATTTTTCAACAAAGCATATATAAAATTTTTGTCAAGCTGGGAGCCTCTGAGATTCTGTTAGGACATTATTGTATCATCGGTTCTCTTTTACAACCATTCAACCACCTCCCTCAGTTGGGGAAATCACCGGAGAACTTACGGCAACATCTGTAATAATGCCGTTTTTATTCCTTATCAGTGACATATTTGATTTATTAGGTCTAGAAATTTGAAAGGTATCAGCAATGATGGTCATTTGTAGTATAGTACTTTTTATGATGGGGTGTACCTATTTTATTTGAAACATGGCAGTTCCCTCATTTAATTCTAAATTTTTCACTTTTCCCTTGTATTTGGAGATAGATCATACATACCTTCATGTAATTAGTTTTCATTGATAATAAATATTTGCAAGATTGGGGGTCAATATATGACCCAGGATTCACAATTAATCCTCCATTTACCTTAAATATATGTGTTTATCCAACATGTTCTCCATAACAAGAATGGACTGGTGATAATATAGTGATTTTTTAAATTTTTTGGTGAAAAGCCAGCCTTTCCCATGCACAATGATAGACGATTCACTGTGTAGTGAATTAACAGAGACTGAGAAAATGTTAAGTACATACAGTTAGTTAGTTGTAGAATGGGGAAAACTAGGTAATACACAGAGATGATGACAGAAGGATATATATAATTGGATAACTATATTCTTAAGAGAAATATCACCTTTCAAACTGAATTTATACCGATGCTGTTTTTATATAATCCAGAACAAATGTTAAATTATTTCTCCTAGAAATGTTTGCTGACTCAGGGATGGTAGAAATGACAAAAGGGTGGTATTTCAAATAAAAAAATGAAACCTCTATTTCTTCAAAGCATGTCGGTTTTGTTCCTCTTCACCCTGCAATCTCACTACTGATGATACAGAAGAGGGAGTGCAGGTCATTTCTCTCATATAATCTATTTTCAAAAACAGAAAATAATAAGTGGATCCAGGGTTCAGTTTTTTAAAACATTTACTCTTAATAACTCTTGTCCATGTAAAAACACGTGTGTCTAGATAGCAGCAGTTGGGCCTTGCAATGTAGAGAACACATGTGCTCGGAAAATTCTATGATGGCCTGCAGCAGTTATTCGATGACACACATATAGCTCGGGGGTACTAACTGCCACTCTGCAGAGAGGTCCACTGTTCACAGCAGGTAAAGAAGTGATCAGCATTGGTCTGTACACATGGGAAATCAGAACTGCTGTTCAAGAGGTATGCTCATCGTGGCCTACTTAATTACTTCAATCCCCCAAAATGGGCAAAGTTAACTTTTCTCAAATTCTTTCTCATCCTCTTTACAGTTTCTCCTCTCCAATTTTAACACAGTTTTAGATATGTATTATAGTTTTGTTTTACCCCTTACTTTTTACTTTGTTTTTTCTAACAAGCTAGTTGCTTTTAAATTAATCTCCATTTAGAAATACTCAGTATTTCTTTGATGTCCCTACTCTTCACTCCCGAGACATGAGCTATTCACTTGGGAGAATATGGTGATGTCTATTTCACTGTTGTTTTGTATGCATTAAGGACATAGTAAATTATTAATTTCAGAAATCTGGAGTGATTCTGTATTGGCTGAAATGAACAGAGAGGCATTTCACATAATGAAGCGTTCCCACATTTGCTTTTATCATGTCTTCCTGCTACTTTTCATCTTGAAATGTGTATTTAGTTCAGTATATTTGGGGGCCCGTTTCATCCATTCCTATAGTTAGTCTTCCAAAACATCTTAAGAATGTGTATACCTAAAAGTCAATTTATGAACTAAAACACACAATTCCTTTCATTTTGGTTACCCAAAATCCCTAATTTACAGTTGTAACTATTTATACTTTCGCCCAACTCATTCCCCTCCCTAGAGAGAAGCAGGGGGTAACAGAGTAATTTTTTTCTCAAATATACAATGAGTGGTCTGTCTTTCAATACAAAGCCATAGACAGAAAACTAGATCAAAGAACTTACAGAACTGATCAATAACCAAGTTCATAGACATTAAGTTGTACATGCAGAAAAATAGACAATGTACATAGATGAGAAGGGTAATAAAATTTATGAAGCAGATGGCCCAGAAGCAGTTCAATTCATAATGGTTAACCAAAAATTCCATACGAGACCCTTTTTCCTGGTCAACTAAAATTCCCTGAGCAATTCAGGAGCGGCACCACAAGTGTATTGCTGGTTACTTCGTATCCTCCCAGCTCCCTCAGGGGACCCACTGGAGAAGATTCCTCATTACAAGGCAGATGAGGCAAACCCATCCAACACCATGGTAAGAAATAAAATATTTCTTTATTTGAAATATATTGCTTTCTTGGTTTCTTTATTTTTCAATCAAGTTCAGATTTGAAAACCTTTCCATGTAGATTATAGAATTTAGGTACTGTTTACTTGGGGCAGGGGGCAGAATACCTGACCAACTGGTAGCTGATTCCAAAAGGGTATGCAATGTTGGCAGTGTCAGAATGGAAAATGTATACTAGAGAGTCTTTCCTCAGGCATCCTTTTATTCTTTGCTTTAAGAATTTGATGATTGCCCATGAAATGGATTTGAAAGAAATCTTCTAGGAAAGCTTGTACCTTTTCTACAAGTACTTTCTATCTACCCTTGCTTTTGTGTTCTTTGACTGGATCGTGATTTCACATCTGGTGTTCTAGAATGACTAAGAGAGCAAAAGACCCATGCAAACAATGCATAGCATAATCGGATCTTCATAGGGTTTATTTTCCTTCAATATAGGTGGTGTCAAGAACAAGAGGAAAAGGTGCATATTCTGGAATCACTCACTGGCAGAGAAAAGAAATCTACATGGGTTTGGTGGGGCTTCCTTGCTAGCACTAGTATGGAGAGCCACACAATTCCCTGATTCCATGCGAGAGTTAGAACGGGAAGTGTGGTGAAAAAAAGTGATTTCCAGGTAAAGAACTCTGACTCTGTTTCTAAAGTCCCTGAAAGGAGCTGGGTTCTCTTTGGGTTCTACGGATTAGCATGAATTGGAGTTGGGAGCTGTCAACAAGTCATTGTAGTGTGTTTATGAATGTGTGTGTGTGTGTGTGTGTGTGAATGCCTGTGTGTATATCCAAGATGTAAAACCTATTTACACAGAACAATTGCCAGAGTAAACGATGTCAAAAATTAATCCCAGTTGACCACTGCACAGCTTACATGTAATAGCTTATTCAATCCTCATCATAGCCATATGCGTTGGGTTCCTTTACTATACACACAACTCAGATGGAGAAATGGCGGCACAGAGATAAATGTCCACAATCTCATGTACTTCTATGTGGAAGATACAAAACATGTATCCATTCATGTGAGCCCAATTTTGATTCTCTGAGCAATGGACCTGCACTTAAAGCTCAGCCACAATTCCCAGTCCATGCACTTTCCCCACCCCACCCCCCAAAAATTCAACAAATGGTGCTGAAATAACAGGACAGTCACATGGAAAAAGAATGAAATGTGACCCCCACAGTACAACATACCAAAAAAAAAAAGAAAAAAAAGAAAAAAAACAAACCTCAGCCACAGGCATATTAGACATTGTGCAATGGAGGTCTAGACACATGAACAATGTGCCTGAAATTTCTTGCGCCTACAAGAGTTCTCAAACACTGCCCATCCTAACCTCAGTAGTCACATCACCCAGGCACCTGTCAACCATAGACCTGAGAGTTCAAAGTCACCAATTTGGATAATAAGGCAAAAATCTGGTAGAGATGAATCACTCTTCACTACCTAGCCAATATATGATAAGAATTGAGGAGAAACGGCAATATATTTGATTACATTATTACCATGTGCCTAGAAAAAAAGATAAAATGACAAATATTATATGATTCCACTTCAATGAAATATCGTAGAATAAGAGAATTCATAGAGACAGTAATGGGATTACAGGTTGCAGGGAGCTAGGGAGAAAGGGGAATGGGGTTAATAGGTAGTGGATATAGAATTTCTATTTAAGCTAAAGAAAAAGTTGTGTAAATAAATGGTGGTGACGATAATACAACATTGTAAACGTAATTTACAAACTATTTCATGTTGATTTAGATTGTCTTCTGTTACAAAGCCAAGGACCCTATTTCATATTACCTTCTGGGTTCCTCTCCTTGGTGTTTCTTTTTTCCACAAAGGAAGGCTGAGAGCACCACAGGCCACTGTGCAACCCAAGCAGCCCCATACACTGGAGCCCCTTGTCAAAGACAAGCAAAGTTCCTTAAGCAACGTCATCAGCACTCCCAATGGACTGACGGTTACTCTGTGTCCCCCTAGCTCCCCTAGAAGAGGCTCCTAGTGACAAGAAGGATATGGAGGCCCCATCTGATGCAGAGGTAAGATCATTAGGTTTTGTCTAAGATAGAAATGTGCCTTTCTCAGACTCATTTTTAATTGACTACGGATCTTAAAATATGATCATGCATAGTACAGATTTTAGATGATGCTTTTTGGGGGAAGGAATCGTTGGAAGGGAAATCCTCTCAGCTGATCACTGATACAAGAGGGCATTATAGGCGGCCACATCAGGTTATATACCGTATGAGAAAGACTTTTGCCTCAGCAGCCATTTTTCCTTCTGATTAAGACTTTTGTAACTACCACCAAAATGGACTTTGGAGACACATCCTCCAGGAAAAGCTTGAGCATTTCCCAGAGGTGACTTCTATGCTCTTTCATGGGATCTTTACTTGACCACTGTTTCCCAACTGTTTTCATAAAATATCAAGAACTGAGCAATCATGACACAGCATGGCCTGCTTCTCACTGTACATTCTTCTCTCCAATTGCAGGTGACCTCAAGATCAAGTGAAAAAAGTAGGTATTCTGGGCTCATCCATCTGCTGTGGGAAGAAACTGAGATAATTTAAATAGGGTGCTTCCTACAAGCTTCAGTCTGGAGAAATAAAGCTGGATTCCAGCTTCATGGGGGAATGAAGATTGGGGTTATAAATTTTTTTTTTCAGTTAAAGAAACCTGTCCTTCTTTCTATGCTCCCTGGCACCAACTGTGTCCATTTTAGATCTAAAGGTTTGAGTGTTGTAGGGGCTTAAGGAAGCCTACGTGTGAGTCTCTGTGGTGTGACAGTGGGTTTGTAGGTGAGTTTGTAGGGGAGACTGGGTGCATTTCTACAGCTGGTATGTCCTGCTTACACTGGACAACTGCCGGTGACAACTTTCTCAAACATATCCCATAACCACTGCACATTTCACGTACATTAGCTTGCTCTAACCTCACCACAGCTGCATCTGGGGTTTGCTTACTATACACATGACCTGATGGAGAAACTAAGGTACAGACATAAATACAAGCTCTCGTATTAATAAGGTGAAGAGGCTAAATGTGGACCCAGGCTCACAGACACATGCCAATGCCCTGAACACTCAGCCATGCGATCATTAGACACCACGCAAGGGAGTTCCAGCATCTGTGTGCCTGGCATTACCTGAGCCTACAGAGCCCAAATCTGCTGATCATAGCGTATAGGCATCGTGAAGATAACTTACTGCATTTAATAACATAATCACCATGAGATTCTCAAATCCTGTGAGTGAGACATGTTAAAGTTATTGATAAATAAGAACTCAACGTAAGACCTGGTTCTTCACTTGGTGTCCAACACCCCTGTTGAAACTCTCCTAGACCCCTGGGTTAGATGGCACCAGCACTCAACCTATGCTTCCCTCCATGATGACTGTCTCACTGTAGAGGGCCAATGATAGACAACCAATAATTCAATGAATACATACACATGGTATAGAAATGGAAGTCTGAATGAAAACAATATGATTAATAAGTGCTGATTAAAGGGTAAGATTTCGATATTTTCAAATCTTCTATAATTGATTTATCTATACAGTAAATTATTAATGAATGAATGCAAAAAATGTACTGCCTAAAATTATATCCAGTCCACCAACAAGGTTGCTTCTAATCAAGTGAAAATTCTTACAGAATATATGGTAAAATGTCGTGTCAGTAAATGTGGACCCCTGGAGGTTGAATTGGTCTAGAAGATGTCAAGAAAATACTGGCAATTTTGGTGAGATAGTGAAAAATCAGGAGGTGTTATGGAATTTTTTCATGGAATCATAGTGTGTCTCTAAGTAGCATTTGTAGATTGACTATGACCAGTTGCTTTAGATTGTCATTAACCACAAATCTAAGACACTGATTCTTGTTTCTTTTTTACTACTACTCTGCTTGCCATCCTTCTTTTGTCATGGTAGATGGCAACTCCACAACTGACACCCAGCTTGTTAAACTACCGGCTCTACATACTAGCGTCTTGTCCAAGAATATTCTCTGCGCAATTATGAATAACACATCAATGTGCTGAGTTACATTGTGTCCTCCTAGCTCTCCAGGAACAGCTGATGGTGGCAGTTGGCCAAGAATATGAGTAGACCCCACATAATGACAAGGTGAGGTAGCTATTCCTTGTCTAAGGTAGAAAGGTTTTTTTTTGGTATTTTTTTTTCAATGGATTTCAGACAAAGATGTCTACCCATGTACATTAGAAACAATGCATAAAATTTCCTTGGAGCAGAAAGTGCTGAGTGTGATCCTCTTCCAAATGAGCCATGATTCAAGAGGGCATCCACAAATGGTAGCAGCAGCTTATAAACTACATGGCAGGAATCTTTATCTCAGCTGCATCCTTCTCCCTTGGATTAAGAAGGTTATAATCACCAACCAAAATGGATTTCAAAAGTTCATGTCTAGGAAAAGCTTTTTAATTCCACATGTGTCTTCCAATCTTGCTTATAGGGCATTTGGCCTCACCTCTGTTTCCAAATGCTTTTCTAATGGAGCCAAGCAAGCAAAATTTCTACTCAAATAAGAGACAGCATGATCGGATCCTCATAGGGTTTTCTCTAATTACAGGTGACACCAGGAAGGAGTGAAAATGGTACGAATGTAGAATTGCTGACATGGAGACAAATCTGGAGAAAAGACAGCTAAGGCATTGTTAGTATGTTTGCCTAGAGAGCCATCCTGGTTGCAGCTCCTGGTGGGAATGAGGATTGGCAATGTCATTAACAGAAAGGATTTTCCAGGGGAATGATTGGGCATGTTCTATATACCTGAAAGCAGCTGTGTTCCCTCTAGGTGGCATGAATTTGTGAGTATGTGTGTTAGGGGGCATGTATGTGTATTGAGTCTATGTGGTGTGAGTATGAATGTGGTGGGGGGAGAGAATGTGGTGGGGGGAGTTAGTGTTTGTGTTTCCCCAAGAAATCTGTTCAATTTAGATTGGACAATTGCTGTTGCAAACGTTCTCAAAAATAATCCCATGACCCCTGACACACCGTACATATTAACTTACAATATCTTCAACAGAGTCATTCCTTGGATTGTATTTACTCTCCCCACCCTTTACATGGAGATTCTGAGTTTCACAGATAGTGACCCAAGATCCCAAATCCCAAATGGAAGATCCAAATGTCAACCAAGGCATGTGGCCCCTGTGCTTGTATGAGTTGCACTTAGCTCACAGTTATGTGTCATCAACTCCATGCAAGGGAATTCCATCATCTATGTACATACCAGAAAGTACCCTACTTTAAAGGGATCTTAAACAGTGTTCTTCTATATTTGGTAGACTAAGGGGGTCACATAACACTGATTAGCATTAGGTGCATTAGTGTGAAAAGTACATAGGTTCTGAGAATGATGAGGGATCAGTAGATCAAGTTGGTCAACTTCTGCCAGTGTTGGGTCAAGACAAGAATCAGGAAGATATTTTCATCTGTTTGATAACTCCATGACCTCATGCCCTACAGATGACCAAACCTGTGAGCTACACAGTAGATGGACAGTAACCAATAAGATCTCAAATTCCCACCAAGTTGGTAGCTAATATTCATCACACCCATGCATCTCTCTTCTAAAGCTGGCATAGAGCATCATCGCTCAACTCGTTTCTCTGTCCTAAGAACTGTCCCATCGTGGGCTGGTAACTGTAAGCACAGAGAGTCACATCACTCAATGAATACATGTACATGATAATGAAAGGGAAGACAAAGGAAAAATATTATATGGTGAACACGTTTATTTTTAATAAGTAGTGCATTAGTATTATGAAAACATCTATAATTATGATCTTTATGACAAATCTTAATGACTTGATACAAAATAATTTTCCTAGAATTAAAACCAGTCTACCAATAAAATGTTGCTTACAAGAAAGAGAAAAATACTATACAGAAGCACTTCAGATTCATGACGTTTGCAATGACCTTAGAAATATCATTAGGACACTGACAATTAGCCTAGCTTCAGGACTAATGGGAGGAGGGGTAGGACTGTCACTGAATCACAGAATGTATTTTAATACCATTTGTACACTGAATATTTCACATTGCATTAGGATGTCTTTAGGTACAAAGCCAAAGCTTCTTACTTTTCATGTGTTTTGCTTCTGTCCTTCACCATTCTTTTGCCCCAAGGAGGATGGCTGAGCAAGAGATCATTCCATGCTTATTGTTCATCTGCCTCCTTATTCTCTTGTCCCTTCTCAAGTCATATGCAACTCCCCAAATAACCCATGACACTTAATCTGTGTCCTCCTAGCAGCACCTGAGGGCCTGTTGGAGAAGCCTCTGAGTGACAGGTCAGTCGAGGAGGCGCCATCTAATCCAAGGTAAGGTCGCCTTTCTTTGAGATAAAATTCTTTATTTTTCAATTGAGTTCAGACAACTAAATTAAAAATCTGACCATGAGGTGCACAGGTGGTTCAGTAGTGAATCCTTGCCTTCCATGCAGGAGACCCAGGTTAGATTCCCAGACCATGCACCCCCCCACACACAAAAAAAAATCTGACCATGTAATTATAGATGATATATATGATTTATCTGGTCAGAGGAATGTTCAGTGGGAGCCTACTACAGATTCAAGAGGGCAGCAGTGAGGATTCAACTGTATGACATGGGGCCTTTTCCTCAGCAGCAAGTTTTTGCCCTTGGATTAAGAATTTTTAAATTCTCAACCAAAATAGATGCATCATCTGGGAAAAGCTTCTGTCTTCCTACAAGTGTCTGTTAAAATTAACTCTACAAGTAATTGTAACGGACACTTGTGGGATCTTTGATTCAACCACTCTTTCCAATCTGCTCTCCTGAAGACACCAAGAAAGCAAAAGATCTGCAAAACCCTACACAGGATGATCTGATCCTCAGACTGTTTTTTTTTCCTCTAAATGCAGGTGGACTCAGAAGCAAGTGAAAATGGTATGTATTTTGGAATCACTCACTTGTTGATCAATAAACCAGGGCTTTTATGCTTGTCTTAGGCTGAAGAGGCAATCAAGTTTCAACATCGTTTTTGGCCTGGTGAAAATATCCTGGTTTCAATTTTTACACCTGACTCAGAACCTCAGAGCTAAACCTGTATCTCATATCAGTAAACGCTTTCCCCATGTGACTGGGGAATATAAACATGGACAGCCAACACGGTCCATGAGTGCACACCGAAGGGATAGAAAAGGAAAACTGGAAGGAAAAATACTGTATGATTTATAGTGGTGATTTTTAGGTGGTAGGAGTGCAGTATCTGCAAATCTTCTGTAATTGATTATATTCATGAAAAAAGGATTAGGGAATAAATACTACAGAGCCAGCTTGGCCTAGAATTAAATCCAGTCCCACAACAAAAGATTATCAATAAAAATGTCTTTAAAACAATCTTTATTTAAATTTGGAAGGAAAATAAAATCTAATCCAGGACAAATTTTAAACTATTTCTTCTAAAATCCTTGCTACACGCAAGGACAAAATCCTATACAACACATGATAAATGCAGTGTCAGCATATGTGGAGACATGGAGGCTGAGATGGTCTTAGATCACATCAAGAAGACAGTGGCATTTTGGCTGGGCTTCAGAATGGGTAGGAGGAGTGATAAGAATCTGTCCCTGAAAAATGACATCTATTTCTGTAGCATTTATAGACTATTTCATACGTTGCTTTGGGATGTCTTTAGTGACAAAAGCAAGGGGCCGCCAGCCATTTTCATCTGCTCCTCCACTTGGTCACCTCACTTCCATCCCACAGTAGCTCATTCTGTGCTTCTAACCGCTCACCTTCACATCACTCTGACTTGTCCAAATCAAGGCAAGTGCCCCTAAGTTACCCAGAAGCAGCACCCCAATATATTGTTACTCTGTGTCCTCCTAGCTGCTCCTGAGGGCCTGTTAGAGGAGCTTCAGCATGCCAGAACAGTAGAGGAAGTCCCATATACCTCCAAGGTAAGGCTGCCTTTCTTTGTCTGAGCCAGAACTGCTGCTTTCTTAGTTTCCTTCTTTTTCAATCCAATTCAGATATGGAAATCTGACCATGTACACTGCAGATGATATATACAATTCCTTGGTAGGGACAGTGTTTAATAGGACTCTATTGCTAACCGATCTGACACTCAAGAGGGAAATTACAAATGGCAGCAGCAGTTATATTATGCAGTAGGGGGAGCTGTTCCTGAGCAGCAATATTTTCTCATTGGATTAAAAATTCTATAATTGCCACCCAAAATGGACTTGAGAGATACATCATCCAGGAAAAGCTCATGTCTCTTCCACAGTTATCCACTCATCTGCTGCTGGGTTTCTCTGACTTGACCACTCATTCTCTGATGGCTTCCTAAAATCAACAAGATGACAAAAAGCCTTCTGCAAGTTCTACAGAACAGGTTCTCGTCCTCATGGTGTTTTCTTTACTGTAACTACAGGTGGCCCCAAGAGTGAGCACCAGTGGTATGTATTCAGGGTCGCAACTTGCTGAGCTAAAATCTGTGATAAAGGTGGGACTTCCTTGCTGGCTTTAGTGGAGAGAGATTCCTCCCCAACCCAGTTGTAGTTTCCAGGTAGAAATGAGGATTGGGATGTGGAGAAGAAAACCAGTATCCCAGGCAAGAACTAGGGTCATGTTTCTTAATTGTTGGGTTCTGCTAAGGTGGGATGGGTTCTGTACATGTCAGTGGTGTGTGTCTATATGGGGTTGTGTGTGATGTGATTCTCAATATGCAGTTGCAAATGAGAAGAAGTGAAGGAAAAAATTTGATTTAAATTCTTGTTACTGTGCACCACAGAGTCAGGGCATCTGCAGAACATTCTATTTGTAGCAATTTCTCAAAGGCCAATAACCTTTTTTGCTAGTTGCTATGCTGCAGACAACGTAGCCAGAACATTTTCAGCTTCACAAAACACTCTCCTGGGCAGCTGCTCAGAGGCTGGCACTGGGTCTTTCACTGAACTCATCCAACACAGAGCCTATCCACAACATCCAGAATTTCAGGCTGAAAAGACTGAAGGAGAGGGTTGTGATGGATGACCAAATTGGGAAGTGAGAACTTGAGAAGGGATTCTTTCACCTCCTCTCATTTGCAACTGTCTGCAATGTCTTTTTGAAGGCCTCAGGCTCCACAAAGCCCAGAGAAAGTCTGATATCAAGGGGACAAAGCATGGTGATTTTGGAGAGCCAGCAAGGCCTCAAATGGAGAAGAGAGGGATGGGTGTGCCACTCTTTCTAACAATTTTCCTGCGGATGTTTGTGTTCCTAAAGTTTGGCTTGCAGATCAGTGGTACGACTCCACCAGCAGTGAGGAGGATAACAATGCAGGTAGGTAACAATACTTAGGGAAGGATCCAAAGAGAAAGGGTTCTCAGAAAGCAGTTATATTACACCTGCTACTTTGCAAACTGAGCAAACAGGTGAGAAATGAGGAAGCAAAGGAAATATTTATAGAGGTCTAATTTATTATTTTCATATTTTAATTACATAATAGAGGTATTAGGAACATGGTTTTGAGTGTTTGGTATTTGCAATCATCTTTTCTTGCTTTGCTTATTAAGATTATATATCCCACAGCTTGGTTCTATTCATGCCTCGACCACCGCCAAACTTCAAAGCCTTGGGTTTTCTAGGTTTACTGCTCATGTTCCCATATAGTGGAGAGGTATGGCTAGAAGCATATACTTGAACAAACTTCTAGTATCCACTTACCACCCAAATACAAATCCTAGGATTAGGAATCAAATCACAACTTTCTTCCATTTAACAGAAGTTTGTGTCTAGTTGATCTCTCAATACCATCCAACACCTGGCAGTGTTTCCAAAGAACATGTGTGAAGGGACTGCTGGCATCTTTCACACACTGGCTCACATGGTCACAGTCCTGGCCTCCTGGAATTGACTAGGCCCATGACAGAGCCTCTGGAGAGCAGGGCCAGAGTGCCACTGCTCCTCTCAGAGGCCACAGCTCCAGCCAGACAGCTCTGCCCTGTCCCCAAACTCTAGTCATGTTCCTTCCTGTTATCTTACCTTTAGTCCTGTCTATGTGCTCTTCCCTCCAAGTCCTCCCAAGGTTTGATAAAACACTGGAAGTTTCCACTGACCCAAGTTGTCACATCTCCAATACAACACTTACTGTCTGACTTGCAGATTAAGGAAATCTGAGCAAGTTACTTTATCTCTAATCTCATATTCATCCTCTCTAATGGGTTAGGAAACCTGTAGGGATGTTGCAGGGATGAAGTGTCTCCCACAATCCTACAGTCATACCAGGCACAGGACAATCACTTTATTTGTGGGGTTGGTGGTCCCTCCCTTCCCCAGGATGGGATTCAACTCCAGGCCTCTGACAGTTGCTCCCTGTGTAATAATGGATTGGATAATGGATCAACTGATTAACTGGAGAGGGTGGCAGTATACTCTTGACTGGTCAACTAATGATCTTATACTGGGGAGCGATGTTACTGGTGGAGGCTGAAAAAGAGAAAGGAAATGGGCAGCAATTAGAAGAGAAAGAGGAAGCAAGGTGTATTGAGGGAGAGAAAGAGGGAAGAAAGGCTGGGTCCCGCCCAGAGAGATACAGGGACAGTGTCTGCCATCTTAGAGGAAAAGGGGGGCACAAGCATTTCTCCCTGCCCACAGTTACAGTACTTGAGGTCTGGAAAAGGGACCTTGGAGATCTTAGACCCACCCCCTTATGGAAGATGTGAAGCAATCGAGACCCTGGGAGAGGAGGATAATGATAAAGACAGAACTGTGTCCAGGGATCAGATCACACCCTCACTTGGACAACAAGGGCTCGAGTTCTCCCCTCAACTCTAACTTTCCTCTTTCCTTTCATAAGGTCACCCCATCACGGTTACTGCCCTCATCCATTCTGAAGCATTCTTCATGGATTCAGCAGATTCTGATATAGAGAATGATAATTTACATGTAATGTATTTCCATTTTCTGCCTCTTCTTAAATATTTGTTTCTTATCTGTAAGCTTCTCTTTGTACCTCTTCCTATCTTTCCTTCTTTATATCACTGCCACCTTGAAGGTCATGGTCTCATCAAGGAATGTGAGGTGATGGATGTGAAAATGCTTATAAGACCTTCTCTGCACTCCTCATCTACGTTTCTAGCATTGCCCTGATTCCCAAATCTACTGTGCACCATGAATGTTCTTGTGTGACAATGAATAGATCAGGTCGGAAGCTAGACTGGACGTCAGATACACTGGGCCACACCCTGCAGAGAGGACACCATTGTAGTTGGCTCTGGGCTGGGCTCTCCCTGCATAGGTGTGTTCCCACAATTGTGGCTCTGAGCATGCACGTTTGTTTTCTTCCCTGCAGCAGTCCTCACTCTTTGAGGAGGAGGAGTCTCAATTCTTAAATTCTCGTCTATCGGAAAGAAATCAGGATGTGAAAAGAGAAGAAAAAAGAGGAAAAGGAAATGTAAGTATGGAGTGGACGTGATGAAGAGGGGAAGGGAAGTAAATTCACATATACCTCATTGCTTCCTGACTTTCTTTTTGGCACTTCAGGAAAATCAGCACTACTGAGGCGCTCACTGGGATGGCCACCATTGAGTATGAACATGGGGGCGGAGACAAGAAGTGGACGGTCAGAGCAAGTACAGTTAAGTGAAGGAGGTTCTGAGAACCTCTCTCCAGGGATCAGAAATCATTCCATATAAGCCCCTAAGGTTGCTCAACCATGCCTTCCAATGGCTCCTTAATTTGGAGGAGCGTGCTCTAGTGCTTGTATGGCTGCTGTGTACCATCTACATGGCCCTCTTTGTGAAGAGTCGTCCTTGGATTTCTTCCACATCTCAGTCCTGCAGGACTGAACACTGCCCACCTAAATACCCTTAAAGTCAACAGGGAGATGAGATTCATCAGTTAAGCACTGAGAGGAGTGAATGGTGTGGGGTGGCCCTAACTGCCTCAGATTAAGTTCTCCTATGCAAAGTATGAGTTAGACTGTCTTAACTTGCCAGGGCTGCTCTAATAAATACCACAGACTTTTTGGCTTAAACGAAAGGAATTTATTGTCAGTTTGGGAAGTTAAAGTTTAAAATCAAAAAAAAAAAATAATAAAATCAAGGTGTCGACAGCACACTTTGTAACTCAAACTCTGCCTCTGTCATCAGAGATTGAGTTAACTGCTTCTACCCCTGTGTCCAAACTTTCTCTGCTTGTAAGGTCTCACATCATATGGGATTAAGGTCCACACTGATTTAGGTTGGCCTCACCTTCACTAATAGGACCTTTGATAACCCTATTTGTAAATAAGTTCCCATCCATAGGACTGGAGGTTAGGACTTGAACATGTCTTTGTGGGGGACATGATCCAATGCATAAAAAAGACAGAGGCACCCCAGGGCACTCTCTGAGGCAAGCAGGGTTTGCTCTCCTGGCCCAGCTTTCTATTTCCGTGAGCCCTTCAGTAGCCTGATTAGGAGTTCCCAAGCCCTGGGTGCCATCGGCCTTTGTGGAGCCCTGGTCAGGGCCCAGGTTACGTCATAACACCTTTCACCAAGTGGAGGATCTACAGAATTATTCTATGCATAGAAAATGCAAGCAATCATGTAACCTAAAGGAAATTTTAAGGCAGTGTTTACCTGAGATTACTTAAAGGGGGTAGGAATTACAAGTTATTTATGTTCCATTTGTTTCCTAATTTCAAAATTAGTTGAGATAAATAAAACTGGTTTTATTATATTTTTAAAAGGGACATCTTTTGTAACCCTGGTATCTTGGAATATAGTAACGTAAGAAAACTTATGTTGTTATTATCAAGTTTATTTTTCTTTTAAATTTAAAGGCACAGGCAAAGTTTGGTTGTGGCTTTAGAAAGAAAAACGATTACTAGACAGGAAAAGGGAAGCGCTCAAGGGTGCTGTCCATTTTTAATAAGGAGATGTCAGGACTCAACTGTGTTGAAGGCAGGGGTGGAGGGGGCAGGGTCGCCACTTCCACCTCTGGTCCTTCACAACTCCTGCTCCCCACACAGTGCAAGTATGTGGTATTCTGCCTTCCATCCCAGAATCCTAGAGCCCTCCTCTTTCCTCTGCATCAGTTTCACTCTTGAGGGAAAGTTACCTTACAACAGCCCAGCCAAGCAACATTTATAGCCAGCCACTCTCTGCCAATAGACAACACCCTCAGCACAGCAGCAAAGGGGCCTTGATGCCTGTGGGTCTGAATCCCAGGGACAGCAGGGGCCCCAGTTTGCCTACAGAGTCCGAGGTGCCTACTAGGTCCTGATACCCACCCCAGCAATCCCCCTCCTCCACCCATCTCTGTGCCTCCCCACTGATTCCAGAACCTCTGTGTGTGCTGCAGATCCTCCCACTGAAAACTGCAAAGATGGCGAGCTCGAGACTTCCACCTGAGTCTCAACAGACCTGGAGAACATATGGTTGTTGGAGGCCGAAATAAGACATGATCCGAAAGAAACAGAGCCACCTCATGCTCAACCCATGCTACCCCTAATAAACCAATTTAATAACAGTTAAGCTTTTTAATTATATACATTTAGTTTGTTTTAGAAATAAGTTTTATATATAATGCTGGATTTTATTATAGTAAACAATATTATACTACTACTAATTTTTCTTAATATTTCCCAAGAAAAGAAACACATATATAAAAAAGCATAAAAAAGCACCATGAACAAGGTTAGAGCTTAATGATTATAAGGCTGTCTCCTTGGGCTGTCACCAAGGTCACTCCCTCACTCCTAGAACCATCATTTCCTTTTAATTGAGCACATGGATGCAAACGCAGTCCTTACCATCTGTCCTTAAGTCAATACCTTTCCAGACACTTTGTTTACTAACATCTGTTCACTCATCTGGAAGAGACATTGGGAACAATGTTAAACAAGGCCTAAGAGGATAACCTGAATTTCAATACCTGTTTTACTTACAAGTCAGTTTTATTGGGTATAAAACTCATGACGCAGTTTATTTACCTAAATATTTTACATCACTTTCTTCTGGTGCGAAGCACTATTCTCAAAAACACTGATGAGATTCTACTGTTACTTCCATTAGCCCACTTAGTTTTATGGGAACATGCCATGCCACTAATCATTCTGAGTCAAGGATCAAAGTGCACTTCAAATATGCAGCTTAAAACATTTTTTATTTGCAAAAAAAAAAAAATTGAATTATATTTTGTAATAGTTTTTCATATCTCTGTTTTCAGTTTCTTTTTAGGCACTCCAGTAAGTCATATTATTGGATGTTCACGCCTATTTTCAACTGTTGGCATTTCTTCTCAATCTTTTACAATATACGTTTCATTTGAATTTTTTTTTTTTTTTTTGTATGGGGATTGAACTCAGGTCTCCTGAATCACAGGCAAGAATTCTGCCATTGGGCCACTGTCTCACCACCCACAATATATGTTTAAAATATCTTTAATATTGTCCCCTTGTTCATTTCTGTTGACGGCATTATCTTGTCACTTTGTTCTTTCAAGTTTACATTTCATTTATGAAGTTATTTTTCCTTTTCTTTTTCTTATTCTTTCCTGAGCACAGTTCCAAAAATTTTTAAGTTTTCTTATCTGGTTTATGATAGCTTTTCATATCGGGTGTTATTTTCTTAATGCCTTTACCTATTTTTGAAAAATCTCATTACAATATATAAAATAGAGCAAGATTATAAGCGTTTCTTTATTTGTAGATGTTACACTATTCTGATTCTTTGTTCCCCTATATTATTTTTGTATGGGAATTGGCATAAATATTTTTCCTATTGGTCATTTTATATGATTTTTTTCTTTATATTGTAGACATTAGTATGATTCAGATTCTTTCTTGGCCTTTTGGCTAAGATCAAGTGTAGTATGATTTAGAATAGCCTTCCCAAACTCACAGAGCTATTCCTCTCTCCCGTTATTTCTGGGCAATGCTAAAATCTATGGCAGCTTGCCTCTTGGTATTCCCTGCTTCTGTATTTCATCCACTCTTAAGTATGGTCTTCATTCTCATTACCTCCATTACAGCTGTCCTTCTCTATTTTGTTACTCCTTTGATTCTTGATTATTGACCCTTGTTTAAAGGCTTGTCTTGGAAGGGAACAAATACCACCATCTTGTCAAAATCTAGTCAATACCTTTAAATGTGTACATATTTTCAGAATCAATTAACTTTAAAAGGTATTTCCAGTTACTTGTCTCAAAATTCATTTTTTTAATGATCATGGTGATGAATATACTACTATGTGATGATATTACAAGCTATTGATTGTACACCATATATGGAATGTTTGTATGTTACGAATGTTCATGTTTGTATGTTGTTTTGGCTTGTCAAAAAAATACATTTTTTAAACATTTTTTATAGTGCAATATAACATATATACAAAAAAGCATTACATTTCAAAGTACACTATAACAACTAGTTATAGAACAGGTTTCAGAGTTTGGTCTGGTTACAGTTCCACAATTTTAGATTTTTCCTTCTAGCTGCCCCAAGACACTGGAGACTGAAAGAAATATCAATATAATGATTCAGCAGTCATACTCATTAGTTAAATCCTATCTTCTCTGTTATAGCTCCTCCTTCTCCTTTGATCCTTCTCCCAATCTTTTGGGGTATTTGGGCTATGTCCATTCTAACTTTTTTATATTGGAAATGGATGTCAATAATATGTGATGGTAGGATGGAACTAGTTGATGTTCTTGGAAAGGCTGGCCCCTCTGGGTTTTAGGACTTATCTGGCGTAGGGACCCATCTGGAGGTTGCAGGTTTCTGGCAAGTAATCTTAGTGCATGAAACTTTTGTAGTCAAAATACATTTTGTTTCTGAACTTAAGTTTATGAGTATTTTTTTCTTACAATTATGAAATTTTAGTTTCTTATTATATTCTAGTGCTGCATTTTCACTCACTTTTATCATTCATATTCGAGCGATTTGATTTCAGAGTTATTTTCTTTTTATTTAGTTTTTAGGAATTAGGTTTTAATGGTAGCAATTTATTTTCCATTGCTTTTGATGCCTGATCACAGGGGTTTGGAGTCATTTTAACTGAACCTACAATTTTACCACCAAATGGATTTTCTACTATTAGGCATATACACCAAAATCCTCCAAAGTAACTTGTTTATATTGCATGATCCAAAGGATCATCACTAACTTTTGTTCACACACCATTTCAAAGGATATATTTAGAAATCACCTCCAAAAAGAATGTACTGCTTTAAATGTTTACTGATTCTTTAATATTTATGTACACATAATATCCTGCCAGCTATATTATACCATGATTCTATTACTGAGCATCTTGAAAACATGTACATTAGTAAGAATTATGCGGCTTGAAACCATTAAAAATTTTGTTCTCCTACAAATGAGCTAACACGCTCAGATTTCAGAAATGTACTCCAGGTTTCTGGTACCCTGGAATTGGTCTGCTGCTCACTTGAATGGACTGTTATTTGTGGACGTCAATGAACCCTATACACAGCTGCATCTATAACACCTTCTTGTGGTATCTCTCTTTAACAAAGATGAGAGTTATGTCACAAAACACCCCTTCATGCATTTGACCTCCTGAGCTCTGTACAGCACTGACTGGTCTAAGAATCTTCCAGGCAAGTTTGGCTGAATTTATGACTGAGAGAGTAACATGGCAGATGGGCACTGGGGAAGGGCTGGGCATCCCAGTTCTGCCTCTGTTCCACATGCTACTGGGAGCAGATTCTTTGGGTCTCTGTGCCTAAACAGAGCTCACTGGTAAAATTATTGGCTTAAATCAATTTATGAGCTATTGAAAATTAAGCTAAACTCTTATTCTATAATTTCTTTCTAAGTGGCACATGGCCTTGATTGCCACAGAAAAATCAGAACCAGAGACAAAGACATCAAATTCTTGGCTGTTTTGAGGAGGACTATATTAGAGATCTGATGTGGGAGGTGAGTAGAAACAAGGAAATAGGTTGGGTGGGGTATCCCTGGGTGAAATTTCACCAGCCTGTCACTACTCAGGTGTTGTCCTTGGTGTGATATATTGACTCCCCTTCCATGTCAGACAGTTGGTCACAAGGGGTTCCCCACTTGGGTAGAGGAGAGGGCTAGGAGAGCAATCTACAGCATCTCAAGGCCTGTGGGCAAGGGGCTAAGCATGGGGGAAGTCAGATCCTCATGTAATTTCTAAAGACCCTGTTTGTCCAGTTTTGCCCTGTCCATTTACAGTGAAGCATCAGTGGCCAAGCTGACCTCCTGCTGGAAATCACCTCTCACCCAAGGCATAATGGGAATATGCATGCAAAGGCTGACAGGTTGTGGCCTTGATAGCACCTCCATTTTTAAAAGAAGCTAATAAGCTGCCAGGATCTTCCTTTAATGGGGTCTAAGGGCAGCAGACAAGGGGAGCCTCTTCATCTGAAGGCACATAAAGGGAACCATTGTTTGCCATGCAATGCAAAGATCCCTTGGATCTGAAGAGGCATATTCAGAGGTAGCCAAGGACTCTAACCTTGGCCCCTTCCCATACCCCGCATCCTGCTCCACACCCATCCCAGAAATACAGAGCTTTAGACTACTGAAGGAAATCAACTTCCAAAGTAACACAAATGAGATATTTATAAGCTGCAAAGACAACAGAGATCACTAACTATATGAAGATGCAGACAGATAAGCCCAGCCTAATGAACAAAATAAAACACTGGAGGAGACATAGACTCTGGAACAACTAATCAAAGATGTTCATATAACTCTACTAAATAAAATAAATGGGATGGCTAATGACAAAGGGATCAAGAAGACACTACAAGAGCGTAAAGAAGAATATGAAAGAATAAATAGGAAAATAGTAGATATCACAGATTAAAGATGCTGTAGTCCAAATAAAAAATATACTCAAGACACACAACAGCAGATCTGAAGAGACAGAAGAAAGAATAAGCAAACTAGAGGACAGGACAACTGATTTCAAACACTCAAAACAGCAAATGACAAAAAAGATGGAAAAAATTGAATTGTATCTCAGGGAAATGATGGACAAAGCAAAGCACACAAATATAAGAATGACTGGTAACCCAGAAGGAGAAGAGAAGAGTAAAGGGCTAGGAAGATTAATTGAGGATATAATGGGGAAAAACTTCCCAAACCTTATAAAGGACATGAATATGCAAATCAAAGAACCCAACAAACTCCAAACAGAATAAATCCAAATAGGCCTTCCCCAAGACACATACCAATCAGTCTGTCAAATCTCGAAGAGAAGCAGAAAATCCTGAAAGCAGCAAGAGAAAAACAATCTACTACGTACAAGGGAAACCACATAAGACTGAATGCAGACTACTCAACTGGCACCATGGAGGCAAGAAGGCAGTGGCATGATATATTAAGATCCTGAAAGAGAAAGACTTCCAGCCAAGAATTCTGCACCTAGCCACATCGTCCTTCAAAAAGGGAGAGATTAAAATTTTCACAGACAAACAAATCCTGAAAGAATATATCAGTAACAGACCAGCTGTACAAGAAATACAAAAGAGAGCTATGTCGGCTGAAAAAAAAAAGACAGGAGACGGAGGTCAGGAGCAGGGCACAGAGAATACTAGAATACTAGTAAGAATACTAGTAAGAGTAACTTAAAAGGTAAAAAGAGACAGAGGGAAAAGAATATGTAGACCTGACAAATAAAATCCAAACAATAAAATGATGGATTCAAGAAATACCTTTAGACTAATAACTTTGAATGTTAATGGATTAAACTTACCAGTTAAAAGACACAGATTGAAAAATATTTATACCTTCCAGCCTCCTATATTCTGGAGCAGCTAGAAGGAAAAATCTGAGATGATGATATGGTAGTCCATGAGCTCTGTCCTTTAACTACCTATTGAAAGCACTGCGTTATTTTCTTTCTTTGCTTTATATGTATGTTATATTATACAATAAAAAAGTTTTAAAAAGTAAGAAAAAAGATACAGCTTGGCAGAATGGATTAAGTAATATAATCCAGCTATATGCTGTGTACAAGAGACTCATCTTAGCCACAAGGATACAAATAGATTGAAAGTGAAAGGATGGAAAAAGATGTTCCATGCAAGTTATAACCAAAAGAAAGCAGGAGTAGGTATACTAACATTAGACAAAATAGACTTTAGATGTAAAGACATCATAAGACGCAAAGAAGGGCACTATATGTCTATTCACCAAGAAGAAGTAAGAATCATAAATGTCTGTTTACAATCAAGGAGCTCCAAAGTACATGAAACAGACATTGGTAAAACTGAAGGGAGCGAAAGACATTTCAACAATAAGAGAAACTTCAATATACCACTCTCCTCTGTAGATAAAATAACCAAAGGATCAACAAAGAAATAAAGAACTTAATCTGATAAATGAATTAGACCTACAGACATATATTACAGCCCAAAACACCAGGATATACTTTCTTCTCTTGTTCTCATGGAACATTCTCCAGTATAGATCATAACCTAGGGCACAAATGAGTCTTTATAGATTTAAAAACACTGAAATTATTCAAAACACTTTTTCTGATCACAATAGAATGACGCTGGAGATCAATAACCAACAAAGAATGAGAACTTTCACAAATATACGGGGATTAAATAATACACTTTTAACTATGAGTGGGTCAAAGAAGAAATTGCCAGAGAAATCAGTAGCTATCTGGAGACAAATGAAAATGAGAATACAACATATCAGAACTTATGGGATGTGAAAAAGGCTGTGCTGAGAGGGAAATTTATTCCCTTGCATGCCTATATTAAAAAAGAAGAGCGAGCAAAAATCGAAGACATTAACTGTTTACCTGGGGAACTTGAAAAAGAACAGCAAACTAACCCCAAAGCGAATAGAAGAAGAGAACTAACAAGGATTAAAGCACAGTTAAGTGAATGGGAGAACAAAAGAACAACAGAAAGAATCAATAAAACCAAAAATTGGTTCTTTGAGAAAATAAATAAAATCAATGGGCAAGGCTGAAAAAGAAAAAAGAGAGATGGCAAATAAACAAAATCATAAATGAGAAGAGGGGTCATTACCACAAACCCTGAAGAAATAAAAAAATTATAGGAGGACATGATGAACAAGTATACACCAACAAACTAGACAACTTAGATGATATGGACAAATTCCTGGGAAAACACAAACAAGCTATACTGACTCAAGAAGAAACAGAAGATCTCAACAAACCAATCACAAGTAAAGAGATTCAATGAGTCATCAAAAATCTTCCTACAAAGAAAAGCCCAGGGCCAGATGGCTTCACGGGGGAATTTTACTAAACATTCCAAAAAGAACAAGCACCAACCCTGCTCAAACTTTCAAAAAAAATGAGGAAAAAGGAACACTACCTAACTTATTTTATGAAGTTAACATCACCTTAATACCAAAATTGGGTAAAGATGCTACAAGAAAGGAAAATTACATTGTTTCTCGGCCTTTTGGCTAAGATCAAGTGTAGTATCTGTTCTTATCAGTTTAATATCTGATACGTCCCCTATCCAAGGTCAATATATTAAATGGATTTTTGGAGCTGGGAGATGGAATAGGAGCTTGCTCCATTCACTCCATGCATCGACCTGCTATTGCAATACTTCCAGGAACAGTGCACCCCCCTCAGGGGAATAATAAATGTATAAAATTTTTTTGAAAAGAAAATTACAGACCAATCTCCCTAATGAACATAGATGCAAAAATTCTCAACAAAATATTAGCAAATCGAATCCAACAGCACACTGAAAGAATTATACACCACTACCAAAGGGGATTTATACCAGAAGGTCCAACACAAGAAAATCAGTTAATGTAATATAGCACATTAAATTCAAAGGGAAAAGTCATATAATCATCTCAATTGATGCTGAAAAAGCATTAAAAAAAACTCAACATTCTTTTCTGATAAAAACACTTTAAAGTGCTCACTTCGGCAGCACATACACTAGAATTGGAACGATACAGAGAAGATTAGCATGGCCCCAGCACAAGGATGACACGCAAACTCGTGAAGCATTCCATATTTAAAAAACAAAAACTTCAAAAGGCAGGAATTAAAGGTAATTTCCTCAATATGATAAAGGGCATATATGAAAAACCCATAGCTAGTATGATACTAAATGGAGAGAGACTGAAATCTTTCACCCTCAGATTGGGAACAAGACAAGGGTGACCTCTGTCACCACCATTATTCAATGTTCTACTAGAAGTTCTAGCTAGAGCAATCAGGCAGGACAAAGAAGCAAAAGGCATCCAAATTGGAAAGGAAGAAGTAAAACTTTCATTATTTGCAGATGGCATGACACTATACTGGAAAAATCCTGAGAAATTTACAATAAAGTTACTTGAGCTAATAAATTCAGTAAGGTGGCAGGATATAAAATTAATGTACAAAAATCAGCAACGTTTCTATACACAAGCAATGACCTAACTGAGGAGTCAGTTAAGGAAAATATTCCATTCAAAATAGCAACCAGGGGGCAAGATGGCACCTTGGCAAGGTGTGGAATTAGTTCATACTCCAAAGCAGCTAATAAACAACCAGGAACAGTACAGAACAACTGCTGGGGCTGCAGCAGTGACCAGAACACAGCTTACACCTGACTGGACAAGCTGGACCAGCAAAGAACCCACACAAAACTGCAAGTCCTCCAAGCTGCGGAGGCTGGTACTCCTGCCCAACCAACATGGCAGGCTGGTTCCTAGAAGAAAGGAAACAGACTTTACCAGCAGCAAGGCCTTATCTCAACCAAGCTCCAAGTGCAGAATTAATTAACAAATTCTAACTACTGAAAATGGGCCCTCAGCACAGATAAACCTGGAATAAGTGCTAAGGGTACAAGGAGTTTTTGCCCTGGCAGAGAAGGGGTGGGTCTGACAGGAAAAAAAAAACGAAGCTTTTAGACCAAAGGACAAAAATAAGATAAAAGTGAAAGGCTGGGAAAAGATATTTCACGCAAACAACATTCAGAAAAGAGAAGGAATAGCCTCACCAATTGTTCTAGTTTGCTAGCTGCGGGAATGCAACACACCAGAGACGGATTGGCTTTTAATAAAAGGGGATTTATTTTGTTAGTTCTTCAGAGGAAAGGCAGCTAACTTTCCACTGAGGCTCTTTCTTATGTGGAAGGCACAGGATGGTCTCTGCTGGTGTTCTCTCCAGGCCCTTGGGTTCCAACAACTTTCCCCAGGGTGACTTCTTTCTCCATCTCCAAAGGCCTGGGCTGAGCTGCAAGTGCTGAGATGAGGAACGCCAAGCTGCTTAGGCTGTGCTACGTTGTGTTCTCTCATTTAAGCACCAGCCAGTTAAGTCAAACATCACTCATTGCAGCAGACACGCCTCCTAGCCAACTGCAGATGTAATTAGCAACAAATGAGGTTCATGTACCATTGGCTTATGTCCGCAGCAACAAGACTAGGTATGCTCACCTGGCCAAGTTGACAACTGAATATAACACACCAATATTTGACAAAATAGACTCCAAATGTAAAACAATTAAAACAGACAAAGAATGACAGTATATATTAACAAAAGGGACACTTCAACAGGAAGATATAAATATCATAAGTTTTATATACTGAGCCAGAGTGCTGCAAAACACATGAGACAAACACTGACAACACTGAAGGGAGAAATAGACAACTCTACCATAATAGTTGGAGACTTCAATGCCCCATTCTCATCAATGGATAAAACATCTGGACAGAGAAAAAATTAAGAAACAGAATTTTAATAATACAATAAATGAAGTAGACTTAACAGACATTACACCCCAAAACAGCAAGAATCACATTTTCTTCAAGTGCTTATGGATCATTCTCAAGGACAGACCACACGCTGGGTCACAAAGCAAGTCTCAATAAATTTCAAAAGTTTGAAATCATACAAAACACTTTCTCAGATCATAATGGAATGAAGGTGGAAGTCAATAACAGGGAGAAACAGGAAAATCCACAAATATATAAAGGCTAAGCAACACAGTCTTAAACAACCAGTTTAATGAAAAGGAAGAAATTATAAGAGAAATAAGTAAATATCTCAAGGCAAATGAAAATGAAAACACAACATATCAAAATTTATGGGATGCAGCAAAGGCAGTGCTAAGAGGGAAATTTATTGCTTTAAATGCCTATATCAAAATAGAAGAGCAAAAATCAAGGAATTAACTGTTCACTTGGAAAACCAACAGCAAACTAAACTCAAAACAAACAAAATGAAAGAAATAACAAAGATTAGAGCAGAAAGAAATGAAATCGAGAACATGAAAACAATTGAGAAAATCAACAAAACCAGAAGTTGTTTCTTTGAGAAAATCAATAAAATCAAATGTTCCTTAGCTAGGCTGACAAAAAGAAAAAGAGAGCAGATGCAAATAAATAAAATCAGAAATGGAAGAGGAGACATAACCACTGACCCTGCAGAAATAAAGGAGGTAATGTGAGGATACTATGAGCAACTATATACTAATAAACTAGACAATGTAGATGAAATGGACAACTTCCTAGAAAGCTTTGAACAACCAACAGTGACTCGAAAAGAAACAGATAACCTTAACAAACAAGTCACAAGTTAAGAGATGGAATCCATCATCAGAAAGCTCCACAGAAAGAAAAGTCCAGGACCAGATGGCTTCACATATGAATTCTACCAAGTATCCAAGAAAGAATTACTACTAATCCAGCTCAAACTCTTCAAAAAAAAATTAAAGAGGTGGGAAAGCTACCTAACTTATTCTATCAAGGCACCATCACCCTCATACCAAAGCCAAACAAATATACTACAAGAACAGAAAACTGCAGACCAATCTCTCTAAAGAATATAGATGCAAAACTCCTCAACAAAATACTTGGAAATCAAATCCAGCAGCACATTAAACAAATTATACACCATGACCAGGTGGGATTTATTCCAGGCATGCAAGGATGGTTCAACATAAGAAAATCAATTAATGTAATATACCATATCAAAAAATCAAAGCAGAAAAACCACATGATAATTTCAATTGATGCAGAAAAGGCTTATAACAAAACTCAGCATCCTACCTTGAGGAAAACACTTCCAAGGATAGGAATAGAAGGGAACTTGAAGGGAATATAAGAAAAACCCTCAGCCAACAACATCCTCAATGGGGAAAAGCTGAAAACTTTCCCCCTAAGATTAAGAAGAAGACAAGGATGTCCACTGTCACCACTGTTATTCAACACCGCGCTGGAAGTTTCAGTCACATCAATTAGACAAGAAAAAAGAAATAAAAGGCATCCAAATTGCAAAGAAAGAAGTAAAAACTCTCACTGTTTGCAGATGATATGATACAATTTGTCAAAAATCCCAAAATATCCACAGCAAAGTTACTAGAACTAATAATGAGTACAGCAAAGTGACAGTATACAAGATCAACATCCAAAAATCAGTAGTGTTTTATACACTCGTAATGAGTAATCTGAGGAGGTAATCAAGAAAAAAGTTGCATTTACAGTAGCAACCAAAAGAATCAAATATTTAGGAATAAATTTAACTAAGGATACAAAAGACTTATACATAGAAAACTACAAGAAATTTCTAAATCATGGAAGACCTAAATAAATGGAAGGGCATACCATGTTTATGGACTGGAAGACTAAATATAGTTAAGATGTCAATTCTACCCAAATTGTTTTACAGATTCAATGCAATACCAATTAAAATTCCAAAATCTTACTTTGACTTTGCAGGAATAGAAAAACAATAACCAAATTTATTTAGAAGAGCAGGGTTGCCCTGAATAGCTAAAAATATCTTGAGAAAGAAACGTGAAGTGGGAGGTTTCACACTACCTCACTTTAAAGCATATTACGAAGTTACAGTGGTCAAAAGAGCATGGTACTGGCATAAAGATAGATACGCTGACCAATGGAATTGAATAGAGTGTTCAGAAATAGACTGTCTCATCTAAAGACAACTGATCTTTGATAAGGCAGTCAAGTCAACTCAACTGGGACAGGGCATCCTTTTCAATAAATGGTGCTTGGAGAACTGGATATCCATAAACAAAAGAATGAAGGAGGATCCATATCTCACACCCTATTCAAAAATTAACTCAAAATGGATCAACGACCTGTGGTTCAGTGACAGAATGCTCGCCTTCCATACAGGAGACCCAGGTTCAATTCCAAGACCATGCATCACCACCCCCCAAAAAATAAATCAAGACCTAAATAATAGAGCTGAGAAAATAAAAAACCTTTAGAAGAAAATGTAGGGAAATATTTTATAAAACTTGTAATACGAGGCAGTTTCCTAGATCTTACACCAAAAGCACAAGCACTGAAGAAAGAAATAGATAAATGGGAACTCCTCAAAATTAAACACTTTGGGCTATCAAAGAACTTTGTCAAGAAAGCAAAACGCAGTCTATGCAATGGGCGACAATATTTGGAAACTACATATCAGATAAGGATTTAGTATCCAGAATACACAAAGAGATTTTTTCATTCAGCAACAAAAAAGACAAATAACCCAAACTAAAAATGGGCAAAAGACATACACAGACAATTCTCAGAAGAGTAAATGCAAATGGCTAAAAGACACATGAACATACTCAACTTCACTGGCTACTAGAAAACTGCAAATCAAAACCACAATGAGATATCATCTGACACCCATTATTAAAAAAAAAAAAACACCCAGAAAATGACAAGTGCTGGAGAGGATGTGGCTAAAGAGGCATATTTATCCACTGTTGGTGGGAATGTAAATGGTACAACCACTCTGGAAGGCAGTTTGGTGGTTCCTCAGGAAGCTAAGTATAGAATTGCCATATGATCCAGCAATCCCATTGCTAGGTATCTATTCAGAGGACATGAGAGCAAGGACACAAATGGACATTTGCACACCAATGTTTATGGCAGTGTTATTTACAATTGCCAAGAGATGGAATCAGCCCAAATGTCCATCAATGGAAGAGTGGCTAAACAAACTGAATCACAGGTCGTTGATCCATTTTGAGTTAATTTTTGAATAGGGTGTGAGATATGGATCCTCCTTCATTTTTTGCTTATGGATATCCAGTTCTCCAAGCACATAAGATGGAATATTATGCAGCTGTAAGACAGAATAAAGTCATGAAGCATGTAACAACATGGATGGACCTTGAGGACATCATGCTGAGTGAAATTAGCCAGAAACAAAAGGACAAATACTGTACGCTCTCACTAAAATGAACTAACATTAATGAGTAAACTTGGAGAACCGAAGTTAAGAACACAGGTTATCAGGAGATAGAAATAGGGTAGGTAATGAGGATGAACTCAAATGTAAGTAACAGATAGAAGTAAAGGCAATTCACTAGTGAGTCTATAAGTAATACTACCATATTGAAGGTGAACATTATTGAAAGGGGTTGTACAGACCCATGTGTTCCACTTACTAACACTACAAATATAAAGTTCTTGCATGAACTATTTCAAAGGTATGAATCTTGCACAAAGAGTGTGTAAGTTCGGGTATGGGGGAAAACTACTATTACATGCTATAGCATATGTTTAACAGGAAAATATCAGCACTACCACAGCAACACCAGGGGTAAATAATGGGGGGTGGGACAAGAGTTAAGGGGAGGTTTAGGTTTTCTATTTGGTGAGGGTGTGTTTATTAGTTATCTTTCTCTTGAGAACAACAGTGAAATTATCTAAAATTGAGAATGTTGATGGACTGTTGGACATTATACATGATGCCTAATGAATGGAGGTGGCAGAAGGCTGCACTGACTGAGAGGTAGATTTACGAACAATGGTGTATGCATATAATAGAATATTGTGCTGCTACAAAAAAAGGAACAAAGTTGTGAGGCATGCAACACCGTGAATGAACCTATGGGACATTCGCTGAGACAAAATAAGCCAAAAACAAAAGGGCAATTATTGTATGGTCTAATTTAGAAAATGCTTATAAGAAAACAGGGGCCTTAGACTGCAAGCTCTCATAACAGTCAGATTTAGTCCAGAGTGGTAATTATTATCTCTAGATTTTAAGAGGCTGTTTTATATATGTATAACCTGGTATTTAGAGATAAGAATGAAGTCAATCAGGTTGGGATTAAGGTAATTCAGAATACACAGTAAGGAAGACATTGTCTGTATTTTAGAACCTCATCTACTCTTTGAGACCAAAGGAAGAAAGGCTTATTTTGTTCTAGAACCTAATTGTCTGTTGCACATAATCTAACTTAAACTGTCTGGATAGATCATTTAAACAATTCAAACACAGGGAGCCCAGAATATGAATGAGGGTCTTTAATCATGTATAGCTTAATGTAATACCTGGATACACCACAGAGTATATTAAGCAGAAAATGAAAAAGTATTAGCAAAGTCCCTTGAGGGATAGGAGAAAAACTAGGGAACTATTAAACTTTACCACTGAGGAAATCCCTGATACTGAGTCAAACATTAGTGACACCCATATCAATAGGCCAAGCTCTTGACCTTAAGGCTTGCTCTTGTAAAGCTTATACATGCAGGAGAGAAGCTTAGTCTACCTATACGTATGCCTAAGAGTTACTTCTGGAGGACCTCTTTTGTTGTTCAGATGTGGCCTCACTCTCTCTAAGCCCAATTCTGCAAGTGCAATCACTGTCTTCTCCCCTACGTGGGATATGACATCTAGGGGTGAAAGTCTCCCTGGCAGCATGGGAGATAACTCCTAGGGATGAGTCTGACTGTGGCACCGTGGGATCAACAATGCCATCCTGACCACAAAGGGAAAAAGAAGTGTAACAAGTAAGGCATCAGTGGCTGAGAGAGTTCAAATAGATTCAAGAGGCTACTCTGGAGGTTACTCTTAAGCAAGCTTCATTTAGACACTACTACATATCACAACTTGCCAAACCCCTACCAAAACCATTCCAGTCAATCCTAAAAAACACCTAGGGTAATCTATGATTCTACAAAGGTTCCATGCACTAGGGCAACTTTCCAGAAACCTACAACGTCCAGATGGGACCCTGGACCAGAAAAATCCTGAAACCTAGAGGGGCCATTCTCTCCAAAACATCAACTAATTCCATCCCCCATCCCATGTTATCAACTGCCCCCCAACATGCAAAGTTAGAATGGGCCTAGCCCAAATACCCTTAGAGAGTGGGAGAAAGATCAAAGGTAATGGTGGAGTTATACAGAAAAAGTAGGATTTGACAAATGAGTATGATTGTTGAATCATTAAATTGATATTTCTTTAAGTCTCCAGTATCTTAGAGCAGCTAGAAGTAAAAACCTAAAATTGTGGAATTGTAACCCATACCAAACTTTAAAATCTGTTCTGCTTATTAAAACATACTTGGAAAGTTATTGCTTTTTTGTATATATATTTTACAATTTAAAAAGTTAAAAAAAACTGTTAATGGATCAAACTCCCTAATCAAAACACATAGACGGCAGAATGGATTAAAAACCAGGACCTATCTATACGTTACCCACAAGAGACTCCCTTTAGACTCAAGGATAAAAACAGACAGAAAATGAAAGGTTGGAAAAAGACATTTCACAAAAACAACAACCACAAAAGAGCAGGTAGCTATACTAATATCCAACAAACTGGACTTCAAATGTAAAAAATTAAAAGAGACAAAGAAGGACACTATGTATTAGTAAAAAGGTTGGTCAGTTAAAAGTGAATTCATTGTGAGCTCCCACGTGGCAGCTAGCCTGGAATGTCCTGGGTTCTGAGCCAGTGCGGGGGCCACGTGGACTAGGGGTCACAAGGGGTGGTTACCTGAGCCCCATGAAGGCTCACATGAGGCAAAGGACAGTGGGACAATGCTGGGGGAGAAAGGCCAGATGGCCACATGTTTCAAAGTACCCTGGTCTTTTTTTTTTTTTTTTTATAAACTTTTTTATTAATTAAAAAACTTAACAAAAGAACATTAAGATATCATTCCATTCTACATATACAATCAGTAATTCTTAATATTATCACATTAGTTTCATATTCATCATTTCTTAGAACATTTGCATCGATTTAGAAAAAGAAATAAAACGATAATAGAGAAAAAAAGATTATACATACCATAACCCTTACCCCTTGCTTTCATTTATCACTAGCATTTCAAACTAAATTTATTTTAACATTTGTTCCCCCTATTATTTATTTTTATTCCATATGTTCTACTCTTTTGTTGATATAGTAGCTGAAAGGAGCATCAGACACAAGGTTTTCACATTCACAGAGTCTCATTGTGAAAGTTATATCATTGTTCAATCATCATCAAGA
>PVIY010024736.1:0-37656 GCA_004026745.1 Myrmecophaga tridactyla
TAAGATAAATTTATAAGTAATCATAATAAGCAACAGACACTTTTCAAGAACTCTCCATCCTATTTCAATTATTCTGAGTTTAAACATATTATTAAAGTAATTATAATGAAAATATTCAAATTACACAGAAAGACCATCAATCTATTCCAAGCAGGTTAACTTCTTTTTTAAAAAACAAGTTCTTATTTGTAGTTGTTCTGGTGCCCATAATAACCTTAAGTGATTGCTAATACCTGCTTTTCTTGTTTTATTCATATTAGTTTGTATTTGTTGATTCCCTGACAAGAAAAATAAAGTATTTATTTTACTTTTATGTTTTCTCTTCAGTCTCATTCCCCTCCCCTTTCTCTTCAATTTTTGTACATTAGGGTTTTTACATTTTATTCTGTAATGACATGTTTTATTTCTTTGATTCTAGGTTTATTAAAATAATTAAAACCTCCAACAGCATTTCCAGTGCTACAATTATGTGTAGATTACCCTAGTGTGCACTGAGCTTAGTGTCTGGCCAAAGAGAAGGACTATCATCCTATGTCACTAAATCGCTGATGCTCAAAAGAGAATATCCCAAGTGTCAAGGTCTGCTGGATCATCATTTAATTCCTTTTGAACTTTCTTCATTTTTTCTAGGTCATGTTCAACCACCATAGTTTCTTATATCTTATATTGTCTCCTCGTATCTCTTTAAAATTCTGTTGGAATAGCTTCCAGTGCATTTATTTTTCAAATAGGGCTTGTGGATGAATTTTCGAAAGCACAAAAATACCTTCATTTTGCCCACACATTTGATTGATGGGTTGAGTAAGTATAAAATTCCAGACCTAAAAATAACTTTCCTTACAACATTGAAGGCATTATTTGATTATGATCTAGCACTCAGGGTTAATGAAAATAAATGTGATGCTTTAATTCATTAAATGAGTTATTCTTTTTAAAGTGCATAGGAAAGGGCCTGGCAGATAATAAGTTAAATAAAGAACTTAAAATGCTGTCTGATTCTTCTTTTGTAGATGATTATTTTCTCTCTGCAAACTTTGAAGATTTTTTTCTTTCTTTATCCCGGGGATTCTGAAAGCTCATCAAGCTGTATTACCAATCCTATTTAGCAGATGGAAGAAACTTTTAATCTTAAGATTCTTATCTGCCTCAATTTTGTTTCATTATATTTTATTTTCTACATCCACAGTCTCTGTTCTCTACTTCTGGAGCTTTTATTATGTAGATGTGGGACTTCTCGACTTTATCCTCTACATCACTTAATTTTTCTGTCCACATTTCACATTTCTTGGTCCTTTTGCTTTATCTTTTATATTACCAATCCCCCTTGTTTATAGAAGTGAAACACTTTCTGATATCTCAGAGTACACTGATTAGATGTTTTTAATATTTTTACAGATTTCCTGTAATATCTGATCCTTATTGAGCCAGTTATTTTGTTTAGTCACTGTAAGCTTCCTCTCTCTAGATTCTCTCAAATGTTGAGTGAGTTGTGGTTACTAGTTAGTTCACATGCATGAGGTTGGTTGAATTGGTACGTATTCCTTATGGGGTTTCCTCTGTGGCTGTGCTACTGACTTTCCCTCACATGGAAGCGATGTCCGCGGGCCGTGTGTAAGTGGGTGGACCCTGTGAAGGGCACCTGCTGGCCCCTGGATTTGAAGCAGGCACACAGTCTGTGGCTGTCACAGGGGCTGGAGTCAGAGGGACCTTGCTGCAGGGAAGGACATTCTGAGAGGGCGCTCTCTTGTTTGCCTTCTTTGACCCCTTTTGTCCCTTCCTTCCCCACCCCTCCTCCTCACCCCCTTTTCTCCTTTAGGATCTAATGTGTGGCCCAGCATTATGTTAAACTTTGCTCTCCTTCTCACTGGCCCAAACACCAAATATTGGCATTCATCCAGATTGCCCATATTTATTAGGAAAGTAGTTGGGAAACTTGACCCAAGCAGAGAAAATTTCTACCATTTGTGTTCTGTATATCTGAAACAGGAATCAAGGCTTTCCTGGCTCAGTTGATCTAAAATGAATTCTTTAATTAACTCATCCAATTGCCTCAGAGCCTATTTTTGCTCTTTGCCATTTGTGTTTATTGTCATCAACTTGCTTAACTTCTCACCAGGTCCCCTGGGAACACCATCTCTCATCTGTGGAATTTTTTTGACGGGGGTGTCCCTTCCCTCCTAGCCTGCTTCTTTCTATCTCCCAGGATTTCCTCAAGCTTTCTGATGTCCTGATTGCGCCCTTTCTCTGTGCTATCATGTTATGATTTTATTCTTTAAACAATGTCCTTCAGGCATTTCACTGGGACCATGGGTTGGAAAAGAGGTAATTGGGTATGCTCATTCAGTTTTCTTGGAAGCTTCCTTTTCTTTCTTCTTTTGCATGGGCAGTCACCGGGAATCGAATCTAGGTCTCTGGCATGGCAGGTGAGAATCCTGCCAGTGAGCCACTTTCTTTTCTTTTTAAAGTACCATTTTAATAGAAAAATTATGATGGGGGCACATACTAGTTGTGGTCCTTCACTTGCCTGAGTTGATGGGAAATGAGGCCTCTAAGGACTCCCAAGACTTAAGAGAATTATTCCCTGGTCACAGATTGTATTTGTGGTCAAATGCTGATGAGGAAGAAGAAGACTTTATTAATGGTAGCCTTTCAAACCCAAATATCTATAAAGAGACAGCAAATATTGCTGTCACTACTGCCACTGACAGCCTCCTCACTTTGCTGGCAAATGTTTCCATCTCCTCTTTTACCACCTTGACTCTGCTTCCCCAAGAATATTAGGAAACCATGAGAGCTAAAGAACTTCATACTCAAAGGTGGGGTGGGCTTGTGAAGACCTGAGGAGAAAATGTTATCTGGACTTCTGAAAATGTCCTCCCTCATCATGAGTAACACACTTCTCTCCTCTTAATGTATTCACTAGTGGGTGATGGGGAATAGGGATGCTCTTAAGATTCAGGGAAATTTCAACATAGCAAACACTATTTCCAGTCTTTCTGAAAACCTTTTGATTACCAACTTGTGCTTGGAGCCATCCCTGAAAAAAATCCAATTTGGTGTATTTTATGGATTTTATTATAGTGCTATTTATTCTCCATCCCAGATAGCTAAAGCCCGTATTAAATAATGCAGGCTTTGTAGCTCTGCAGCTCCAATACAGACTGAGTCTGTGTGCTCTGCTTTCAGAGAATTGGAAGGTGGGTGAGGGGCAGGCAGCTGGATAAGTGACTTACAGCCTTCTGCTGTGCCACAGACTGCAGAGCGTACAGGGACATGGAAAAACTGGCCTGGGAGTCAGGGCAGCTGGGTCTTCTGACTCAACTCTGAGGCTGTAATTGGCTTGTGCCCTGGGCAAGTTGCTGAACCTCTCTGGACCTCAGTTTCCTTCTCTATAAAATATTTGGTGTTTACTACCATCTCCTCAGGCTACTTCATCCTGGGTGATGTCCAAGGTTTATTTGAAATATTCTGATTCTCATATAATAGGAGTGCATTTAACAACACAATGAGCACTTCTCTTAGCAAAAGGAATGCATGAAATAGAATGAAGTGCTAGTCTGTTAGGTGAAAATATTTAAGGTGAGAAGAAGGGAAATGTCCTTCAATGGTAAATTATTTACATGAGGTATTCTTATTATATATATATAATGGGGTTCCAACTAAAGACCATACTTATGGGTAACTATTGCTAGTATTTGGAATCATGCACTCCCTAAGATATGTGCCCAGTCTCCTGTGCATTTATAATGGGTGAGATGAGGTTTGGTTCTCCATTTAAAAGGGACATGGATAAACAGGGGAACACGTTAAAAAAGAAAAAAAGAGGAAAATAGGAAGATCTAGGGGTTGAGGGGTGGTGGGGAGAGGATATGGAGAAACCATGGCATATGAGAAACAAGCTTAGAGGTGCATATAGCCCCTTAAAATCTTATGTTTGATGAAATAAGGAACAGAACAAAATAACACAACTCCATTTACAAAAACTAAAAATATGTGCACCAAACAATAATACATATCTTTAAGACTACATACAACCATAAATTTAAGGAAATTTAATAAACAACAAAAAAAGCTGAAGTGCATGGGGTTATTTAGCTTGAAGAACAAAAGTTTTAAGAAAGATGTGGTGTATTTTTGTAGGCATTAAAAACTTTCCTATGGAAGAGAAGAACAAAAGTTTTAAGAAAGATGTGGTGTATTTTTGTAGGCATTAAAAACTTTCCTATGGAAGAGAGGATCTGTACTGTGTAGCCCTTGAGGGCAGGTATGGGACCATGTATTCTGTAATTTGGGGAATAGGTTTTGGCTCAGTAACAAGAACTTGTTGCATGTCAGTGAAACTTCACAAAACAGACCAATGGGAAATGCATTCTCTATCATTGGACCTATTTAAGAGAAGTGTTTACACGGAAGGTTATGTAATTTTTAATTCGACATGCTGGGACACAGTAGAACAATCTCCAATTAACCCAAGTAGACAGGAAGCTTGGGGGGGTTGGGGGGTGGTGCGGTGAAGGTATATGTTGTTTAAAGGGACAAACCAAACTAACTTCCCCAAGACAGCACTAGCTTGGTGGATTCGCCACTGTCTAGCACTGGGATAGAATTGGTGAAACTATCAGAAGAGCTGTTTTCAAACTTTACTGTGCATAAGAATCACTTGGGGAGCGTTCTTTTAAAACGAAGATTCCTGGACCTTCTCTGGGTGATATTGATATGGGAGATTTAAGCTGGTTCTAGAAACTGCTGCAGTTTAAGCAAACACCAGGGTGATTTGTATGCATTTCGCGTTCTGGACATAAGCTTCGAGAAACTTTTTACCAGGGCAGATGCTGTAGACGGGAGTCAGATTTTGAAAGAGGGTTTGAATTCATGAACTCCGAGGACCTTTCAACCCTGATCTCCTGAGATTTTCTGCCACCAGCTGATCAGAGGTCACTGGTTCACCCTTTTCCTCCCCATAACCACCCCCTCACACACATACACATTTGTGGTTCTTAGGTTTCAAGCTTCTACAGCTTCCCTGACTCTTACAGGTAGTTCCTCTCTCTCTTAACATGGATACCTGCCCAGGGTTCCACAGTAATGACTAGTGAATGTTGTTCCTGGAGGTAAAAAATGTTTGTTTTGAAACAGATATGAATCTTTGGTACAAAATTATTGCTTTTTGGCTACTAAGGATTTTTTGATAAATTTTAGAGTTTTCTCAGCAAAATATACACCAGTGAGCCTGAGTACTAATCACAGCCTTTTTTCACATTAGGTGCTGGTTGATTAGGTTGGCTCTAGAAATAAAATTAGTTTCCTGAAATCTCACATTTTTATTTGTTTGCTTATTAGTCACTTCTTTTTAATCCGTGTGCCCAGGAGCCCAGAGGGAAGCCCTATGTGCAGATGCCCAATCAGGTGTAAAGCAAGCTTCCTGAACCTGGGGGTACATCAGGATCACCTAGAAGTATTTGAAAACAGCAGTTCTCAACCTGTTTTAAATTCTAATACCTGAGTACCACCCCCAGAGATTCATGTTTAATAGGTCTGACATGTGACCTGGGCATTCGAATTTTTATAAAGCTCCTCAGGTGATTTTATTGTACAGCCAAGTTTGACAACTGCATTTTTTAAACATACAGGCTTTTAAGTCCCAACCTAGAGATTTTGATTTGGTTTGTCTGGAGTGGGGCCCAGGATCTTCATTAAAAAAATGTCCCCATTATTTCTGCTCACTCTTGGTTGTAATCTTTAAAGCAAAATAGCTTAAATTTAGAACCCAGATGGGTTTGGCATTTAATTTCTGTTCTGCTTATTAGCTGGCCACTTACTATCATGGGCAAGTCCATGAGTCTTTCTAAGCTGTTTCTATACCTGTCAATTGGGGTTAAAATTGGGTTGACATCATAGGCCCACAGTGGATTGTGGTGTCTCCTCATCTGCCTCTGGAGTCGGGCCTCCGAGTGTGCCTCTAGCTCCTCTCCTGAACACCACTATGTCCTTGGGTGGCTTCTCTAAACCTGGATTTCTCAAACTCTAATGGGCATGCGAATGGCTTGGGAATTGTATTAAAATGCAGATTCTGATTCAGTAGATCTGGGTTGGGGCCTGAGATGCGACATTCATAACAAGCTTCAGGTCATCAGGTCATAAAGGTTGCTGCAGGCAGGGTGGGTTATGCCATGTGCAGGTCTTGGAGCAAAATGAGGATATGTGGTCATTGTTCTAAAGGCAGGAAAGAAGTATTGCAAAGATACCATCATATAAAGCTTTCTCCTTTCTTTCATGGTCTTGTTCATAACACTTGGTGGTGTTTTGTATTTGTTATTTAGTGGTGTGCTACAAGAAAAATTAAAATTTTAAATGATCAGCATGAATTTTATCATAATCTTTATATTGTACAATGTCAGTCTTAAATGAAACATGTAAGAATTTTTAACTTGTACGTGGAATTGCCAAAATGGCAATTCCTATTTTGTAGCTCATACATCAAAACATATTTCATGCATTTTTAAAACTGTCGCGGACAGTGTTTCATGTTATTTTGTAAAATGTAGAAAACCTTAATTGAAGAAAAATAGGGAGGGGGCATTTCAGAAACTGAAGGATTTTCTTAGGAACGTAAGAAAGGAAAACCATCATGGCTGTAGCCACAATGAGTATCTGTCATCTTGGCAATGCACAGCAAAGCTCCAGGGACAGCATAACCCCAGATCTCTCCTGCTCACCCCCTGGCCTTGGTTCTGGATTTGAGATGAAAACAGGCCGAGTAAATAGGAAAAGAACCGAAATAAGAGCACTGTGAAAGTGAAGCTCAGAGACTAGTCCTTTTTCATTCTGCTCTATACATTAGGAACAGGAAGGATCAGAATTCTTGAAGACACACCTTCTATTCACCTGTTTTTTTTGCATAGGGTTCCAGTGTGAGCTGAGCACCCCACAGTCCTTCCTTCCTCCACTCACAGATGTTTGCAGAGTTGCATGTGTGGCACTTCCAAGCCTCCTCCACATCAACCCCTTGAGGCTCCCAGTGGCCCATCCAGTAGGCCCTGTAATGCTGTATCTTACTTCTCACTGCCTTCTTTATAAAGGTGACAATCTCTGTACCCAGCACAGTGGCAGTCTGTTGGTGAATATAGTCAGTCTTCAGGCTATCAATGACTGGGGGGTCAGATAGTGTTAGAGACAAGAAGACCAGCTCCATGAGGTCACTCAAGGACTTCACAGAGAAACTTCCCTGCTGGGCATGCCACAGCACTGAGCACCCCAGTGGCTTTCCTGGATATAATTTGCATGGTGGATTGGGTAGCAGGGGTCACTTTCCTTTGTGACATGGTATCAAAGATAAATTTATGTTGGCTGACTTGAAAACAGTCTTTTCTGAGCTTTCAGAGGAAGCAAAGTGTGCTTGTGTATCTTCAGCTCAGCAAGTTCCAGTTCCCCTATGGCTGTTTAGTGCAGCTCATCAATCACTCCAACAAGAAGCACACCTTCCACTTCCCCAAACACTGATGTGCCCCTCTGACTGTAAGGTAGGAATCATTGATGGTATGTTCAGAAACTTAGTTGCTCAGGCATCTTCTTTAGTGTTGATGGGGCTAGTCACAAGATTATGAACTTCTAGTTCTCTAGCTAGGTGGATATTGGCACTAACACCTAAAATAGCTGCTTTCTCAGGTGTCTAGAAGCCAGGAAACTCCTTACCATATACCATTGGCTATTCACAGCTGTTATGAGTTGACAGATCAGTGACTTACAAATATTTAAATTGAAATCACTCCATGGGCGGAGACATCCAATCCTCTTTTCCATATCTGTAAATTAATGGTCTTGCCATCATTTCCTGGGAGCTCAGAAGAAGGGCCAGGCTTGCTAACTGAAGCCCTTGACTCTTGGGTATCCACCAGGTCCAGGAACTCTGAGTCACTCAGGTCTGACAACCCACAGGCATCCACTGATACCATTTCCTCTTGCCTAGTCTATGCTGTGGCACAGCTCTGGATTAGGCAAGGAATGGGCTGGGACTTGATTAAGTATCCTCCTCACTGGGAAGGGCAGAATACTGAGATGACAAGGCTAGTACAGGAGAAAGGTCTCTAAGACACCGGGTCTTTATGGAGGAACACAGATGAACAATGCTGAGCCTTGCTGAAGCAGAACAGCAACTTTTAGTTGGTCCTTTCTCATACTCACATTGTGTACTTTCTCCGCTCTGTTCCACATTGCACAGACGGTTGCCTACCCTTGATCCTAGGTAAAGCTCATCTCTTTCCTGGTGCAAATTTTTCATGAATTCTTCATTTTCCCAATTCCCTGGATGTAGTTAATAGATTCAATCCCTGCTTCCCTAAGCTCCAAACTTCTTACTGCACACAGCTATGCCTCGGCTTCAGAACTACTCCAGGACTCTGTACCTGCAACCCACTCCCCACCCCCTGACACTTGAACAAGTTGGGCAGAGAACACTCCCAGAGGCATCTTTTCATCTGGGCTTTGTGAAAAATCTAAAATGCTAAACAGTGGCCCTAGGACCACCCATTCCCAGAGACCTCAATGACATCACTTAGTCTCCCTGGGTCTGTGGTTTCAACTTGAATCCCTCTCATTGTCTGTATTTCTGCACGAGTCTAACAGCATTCTCTAGTTTTGGTTCACTGATGAGTAACGAAGGACGGAAAGGAAAAGGAACTATGGGTTGTATTACTTTCTTTTGTTTTCTATCTATGTCATTATTTTCAGCATAAATGGCTGACTAACATAGGAAGATAACATGAGTAAGAAAGGATATGAAAGAGTTCTTCCGTAGTCAGTGTTTCTTAGAATGTCATTGCCTTCTTTCTATATTCAAAGCAAGTCCTTGTTTGAATGTAAAGTGTGGCCTTTTGAGACCGCCAAGGCGCCTTCTTACTCAATCTTACTTAACATGCACACCTTGTACTTGCTTTGAGTCTTGCTGAACTCCCACACATTATGGGCCAATTGGAATTTCATGCCTATGGGCATCGCATTTACAAATGCCATATGAGAATGGAGGTCAAGAAACAGTGGATATGCATATTGCAGGACTCTCTTCTACCAGCCTCCATGCTCCATGTCCCATTGGATTTCACTTATCAGAGATGAAACCATTAGGAATTAAACAAAGTGTACCTTCTGAGCCCAGGGCTCTCTGCAACTGCACAGGTTATGCGCCCATGCAGTCAGCCCTGGTCACACATCGCTTGGCAAGGATCTAACCTGTAGCATTACTATCAAATGGGACTAGTCAAACAGTACTGAGCTTGCAAGCATACACTGGCATACAGCAGGACTCAGCAAATGTTAATTCATTTGCTTTTATATTTTCCCACTTCTCCCCTGTGAAGAATAGCAACTCAATAGAAGACCCTTTGGGTTTCTCAAAGGAGGTTGATTGGGATTCACAGGGAATTGTGAAAAGGATCCTTTCCTTCAAACACACTCATCTTCTGAAGAAAGAATGAATGACCCATGGCCTGGGCTTGGTCTCCAACCCCGGGACAGACGGGGGGTGAGATCTTTATCTCACCATGGCCAAGCGTGGCCACAGGCTTAGGTATTCCCAGTCTCAGGATTCCAGGCAAAGGACTAAGGGCCATTTTCTCCACCACTGAGTGGAGAACTGCGGCACTTGACTGTTTGTCCCTTGTCTTCCCGCTGCTTTTGTTCTCTGAGCTAATTCCTGTTTGAAGAGCTGATATTTAATTCAACAGCCCCCCATGGAGCATTGTGCCTGTGATAGAAGTTTCTAAAAATCTCTCAGTCAACAAAATGATAACAGCTGGTCTTTGAAACTCTAGGAGCTCCAGACTGGGGAGGTACTGGGGGAGGGAGAACTAAGGGAGTCAGGGATTAGGTCTGGGGAATGCACTATTTGTTAAGGATAATGAGGCAAAAATGTGACAGAGGTTTTTATTACAAATAATAGACAGAAGTCTTCAAACAACAGCAGAGAGTCATTAAAAAAAGAAACAGAGTTAAATAATTGTCTAATTAGCAGGCACCAAGAAGGCAAAATTTATTCCATTAGAACTTTTAAAGGGAGAGTCAATAAATTCACAGCTGGATGTTCGCTTTCTCAGGAACACAGAGAATGTGGATTTTGCTGGTGCCAAGTTGTTCTTCCATCCCTTTGCCAAGCTTCCTTTCTGATTAACTCAAGGTGAGCCTTGCTTCAGATAGCTGGTAGGCTCAGTTACTTTACTAGGCCGTGTCATTAAGCTCTAGCCCAAGTAGGGAGCTGTCAGGAAATTAGGAACCACAGGGACCGCTGTTAGTAACCATACTGTCAGGTAACATCCGTACAGTGCTCCACAGCTTACAAGGCACTTCAGTTTCCGTGAATTCTTGCAGCCACTCAGGAAGGGAAGCTGAGCCTGTGTGAGTGAAAAAATGCTTATAGTGTGGATGGCAACCACCTGGTGAGAACCAAAACCATATGCATCCACACAGCTCACTGTTTGTATCGACGTGGACTTCCTATCCCACCGTCCACATTAGCACGGCTTTACTATTCCAGGAAACTTGCCCAGGAAGATGATGTTGCAAATAATTCTTATTTTGGTTAGGGAACTTCCTGAAAGTTGTTTATCTGAATAAAAGATTATTCAACTATCCTTCACAAGAGTAATTACCTCCCTTTCAGTTCATCCCCACTCCCTGGCTCATCACGCTACTGCTTACTCTTCAAGACTCTCTTGGAACCCTTTCCTCGCTGTGTTCACCAATACTTTGAACTTGAATGAATCTGAGTCAAGCCTCTGTATTGAAAAACCTGCTTTAAACATGAAGCTTCCCTAAACATGAACCTTCCTAGAACATAAGAACTCTGTCAATGGAGCATTCTTCCTTATTGCATCATGCCGTGAACTCAACTTTGCCTCATCAACAGTTTGATTAGGTGTTTTTTTTTCAGACAGTTAGCTGCCAACATTTGTTTGACCCTCCAACACTTCCCAGCTGTTGCCCTTAAGCAAAGTTTTTTTTAACTTCTCTGTGTCTTATTTTACTCATCCTAAAATGAGTACCAATCATACAGGGTTATTAGAAGGTATAAATGAGTTAAAACAGGTAAAGCCCTTATATACCTGGCATATAACAAGATATCAAAAAGTATGAACTTTTATATTCACATTATTCAATATATTCATATTATATTTCAAAATACTCATTATGTTTCAATATACTCATTATATTTCAGTATATTCATATTACCGAAATCTGTCAACTGGGTGGCCAGTGCCCTTATTCATTTTCCTGATCTATACTTTCCTAAAACAAGGTTTCATAAGGGAAATAAAATATCACATGCTTTTTATTTATGATGGAATTATGTATCTAATTTTCTTCATTTCTAAAATGTCATCAACTGTAAAATATCAACTTAAACACAGTTGGGGCAAAAAATGGAATGCTGCCATATTAAGTGTATGCATTCATTAAAAGGAATGAATTTCAGAAAAGACAAAATATAGGGAAAGAAATCTTAAGGGAGGGTTAATTTGGTTTGAAAGGATGTATGGACCCTAGAAATGCCATGTTTTAATCCTAATTCCATTTTGTAAAGGCAGCCGTTTCTTCTAATCCTTATTCAACACTGTATGTTTGAAACTGTAATTAGATCATCTCCCTGGAGATGTGATTTAATCAAGAGTGGTTGTTAGGCTGTATTAGGTAGAGGTGTGTCTCCACCCATTTGAGTGGGTCTTGATTAGTTTCTGGAGTCCAATAAAAGAGGAAACATTTTGGAGAATGAGAGATTCAGAGAGAGCAGAGCAGAACGACATACACACAAGAAGCAGAGTCCACCAGTCAGCGACCTTTGGAGATGAAGAAGGAAAATGCCTTCCGGGGAGCTTCATGAAACAGGAAGCCAGGAGAAGAACCTAGCAGATGACACTGTGTTTGTCATGTGCTCTGCCAGATGATAGAGGAACCCTGACCGTGTTCACCATGTGCCCTTCCACTTGAGAGAGAAATCCTGAACTTCATCAGCCTTCTTGAATCAAGGTATCTTTCTCTTGGATGCCTTTGATTGGACATTTCTAAAGACCTGTTTTAATTGGGACATTTTCTCAGCCTTACAACTGTAAACTAGCAACTTATTAAATTCCCCTTTTTAAAGGACATTCCATTTCTGGTATATTGCATTCCGGCAGCTAGCAAACTAGATCAGGAATTTTCTCCTGAAACCTTCAGAAGGCTTCTGAGGAAAGGGTTGGGGGTTGCTCTGAAAACAATTTCTACAGGTAAGAGCTTTCTGATTGTCCTTTTGGGGTGGGCAGGGACAGTTGACAGGAAAGAGGCAGTGAGTCTAAAATCACCTCACATATTTGAGTTCCTCATGAATTTGGTCATGGGGCCCTATGTTTACAGATGCTTGGAGTGTGCTTGCTGCAGGCTGGAACTAGTGTTTACTTAAGGGAGAACAGGGAGTGGGACTGGCCTCTCACAGAACTGGCATTCTGCTCAGCCGTGATGACAGAAAGCATTGGTTCAGCCATTTCTTCTCTCCAGGGGACCTTTGTTCTGCCCCCATTCCTTGGCCTCCTTCGTCTCACCCCATAGCATATTTAGTCACAGAAAGTGCTTCAGGTTGTCAAGGTGCATCTTCCATACACTACATCTCAAAGTGATGTCCATAGATCAGTGCCAGAGTGCATATTCTTTCTAATCTCTGATAAGTGCAGAAACTGAAGGTGAGCGTTTAGGAATTTTACAGCAATTAGACATTGCCCTGAAATCCAAGCAGATGGCCAGTGACCGCACGTCATTGGATAGGGTATAGATCAGCTTATATTGTGTTAGTCCCATAGTGACTTGCAAGTAGAGTGAGGCACAGAACTGAGTGTGGTCATGCACAGTGCAACCATATACTAGTATGTAGTAGGCTGAACACTAATAATAATAATAATAATAATAATAATGAGACTAGCCCATCACCACAAATTGAGAAATACCCTTTTGGGGAGGGGGTGGATGGTCGAGGAATTGAACCCAGGTCTGCTGCATGTAAGGCAAGCATTCTACCACTAAGAGAAATACTTTTTTGAAAGTTAGTTTTCTCCAGAAGTTATACTTGGCATTACAGCAGCTTCCACCACATCAAGAAAAGTTTCCCAGTTCATCTGGTGAGAATGATGAAGATTTACAATTTAGTTGACGTTGTGCTATACTCCAAAATATGATGCTGTATTAAAAACTGCCCAAGTGTAGGCAGATATGAATGGCCTATGCCTCCACTACCTGAGAATACAATTTGAAGGAAGTTTTGAAGAAACTAGAGCCCTTAGACATAGATCAGCATTTTCGTTCTAGCCAGAGCATGATCATGGATTGTAGCACCATGGATGCCCTCACTTCCAGAATCAGAGCTCCTCCTGGGTTGTCCTCTCTATATTTCAGGAAGGACTTTTGGACTTAACAAAGTAAGCATTTCCTGCCGGAGGCTTTAGGTTTTTCTCTATCAGAGCAGTTAAGATGTTCTCTTAGTAGTCATTCTTTCTGAAGGTGTAACATAACTCCTCAGACCTTCTATTCACTCTTTCATGGTTTATAACTCCATTAAAGAAAAGAGTCCGGGACAATGTCCCTTTAATTAAAACAAAAGTTCACTTGATTTAGACTGGGAATCCATATCAAAAGTCTTTTCCTTCTTTCTCTCCTTTAGCATTCCTTAAGATTGTAACTATAGTTGACAAAACTGTTACTGTAAAATCTACTCAAAGGGACTGCACATTTTCCCTCTGGAATAATTTAAATACATTTTGGATAGACTTAAACTATTTTTTTTAAAAATTGTCACTGAGTGCTTTTTCATTTCTCACTTGCAGTATCTGGTTTTCCTTGCACACCTCTCTGTCATCATATTTTCTTCAGAGGTTTCTACTGATCCTTCAAGACACCCTTGGGTTGTCTAGTGTAGTTGTGAAGAGCTCAGATTTATCATGTTCCCTCACTTACTAGCTGAGTTACTTGGTAAGTTACTTAACTTCTCTTAAGGAAAATAATAGCAACTATCTAATGGGCCTATTATGAAGAATAAGTAAGATTGTTCTTCTGAAGTAGTAGATATTAAGAGCGTAAGAGACATTTGCTCTTCTTATGTTTAGAAAATATCTTCTATAGGTAGACTTTCCAATGTTCCCTCTCCTCTAAAATTGGGCTCATTGATCCCCCTTGGGCTCCCACGTTGCCCTGTGCTTCCCTTTACTGCTCTTCTCAGTTGTCTGTCACCACCATTAGACTCTGGGTTCATTCGAGGCAAGGCATGTTTTACTCACTGTGTTAGTTAGATTCAGTTGTCAACTTGGCCAGGTGAGCATACCTAGTCTTGTTGCTGCAGACATAAGCCAATGATACGTGAACCTCATTTGTTGCTAATTACATCTGCAGTCGGCTAGGAGGCATGTCTGCTGCAATGAGTGATCTTTGACTTAATTGGCTGGTGCTTAAATGAGAGAACACAACGTAGCACAGTCTAAGCAGCTTGGCATTCCTCATCTCAGCACTTGCAGCTCAGCCCAGGCCTTTGGAGATGAGAAAGAAGTCACCCTGGGGAAAGTTGCTGGAACCCAGGGGCCTGGAGAGAAGACCAGCAGAGACCATCCTGTGCCTTCCACGTAAGAAGGAAGCCTCAGTGGAAAGTTAGCTGCCTTTCCTCTGAAGAACTAATGAAATAAATCCCCTTTTATTAAAAGTCAATCCATCTCTGGTGTGTTGTATTCTGGCAGCTAGCAAACTAGAACACTCACCTTTTTCTCTACAGTATCTCATCACATGCTCCATGAATATTTGCTGAGCTGATTCAAATGATTTTTTCCCTTTTCCTATTTTTCCAGTACATTGACATTTCTTAATGTGGGGTCAATTGGAATGCTTATTTAGGTGCGAATTCCTGGGACTCAACATAAGCAGAATAGATGAGGGTTACTGGGAATCTGCATTTTTAACAAACTCCTCAGAGATTCTTAAGCTCAATAAGCCATCGACGCCTATCTAAGCATGTCCATGTTTGGCATCTTCTATATAAGTCTTAGATCTATTTTTGAGACTCTGTCTCCAGTCTCTCTAATCATGTTTCTCCTCTCACTCATCATTGATTTCCACCGAGTTTCAAGCCTCATCATCTCTTGGCCACAATCTTGCAGTGGCGTTATGTGTCAGTCAGACTCAAGGTAGTAACCATCGTACACCTTCTTATCCACATCCCCATTTAATCCCCTCACCTTGTGTGTGAACAGGACCTGCGGCTTGCTTCCAACCACTAGGATACAGCACATGTGACAGGAAAACATGCACACGATTACATTGCATGTAAGACTCTATTTCTTCAGCTCGCTTTGGGGAGACAAGTGGCCAGTTGGGAAACCAGCCACCTGTACAAAGAGCTATGCATAGCCTTTAGGATCAGAGGGTGACCTCTGGGAGACAGTCATCAAGCAAGTGAGTTCTGCCACTAACCTGAAGGAGCTGGGACGCAGCTTCAACCCATGTTGTGCCTCAGACAAGACCACAGCCCCAGCCGACCTCTACATTACAGTCCCATGAGACCCTAAGTGGAGGTCTCTTTTAAGTGTCCCTGGGCTTCCACAGAAACTGTGAGATAGTAAGTGTGTATTGTTTTAAGCCACTAGGCTTGTGGTAAATTGTTTCACAACAATAAAAATGAATGCACATTCTAATTGGTGGTATTGGTTCCTTTCTCTCTTGTCTCTCTTGCCTTTTCAATCTACTCCTAACAATTCCAGTTGCTTAGAGTTTCCTTCCTAACATATGCAGAGAATCCTAGTAGCCAACTTCATATTATTCCCCATCCTAAAACCTTTCGTTAGTTCCTTATTCCCTACAGAAGAAAGTCCAGACTCTTCAGGGTCTGGGCTCTACCCTCCTTGCTCTCATCCCAAATGAAATTTCCAGTTTTATTTCCCTCCAAATCCCATATACTCTTGTGTTTTAGTCACAGAGATAAATCATGCATGCCTGGCATGTTCACATCTAGGTTTTTGCCTATATTCATCCCTCAATCTAGAACACTTTTTCCTTCCTTCACAGTTTATTAAAACCTGTGTCACTTCTCAGGGCTCCAGTACCACATATTCCTTACATCCTTCTCTGTTTCTCCCATTCAGAATGAATTATTTCTCCGTGGGGACTCTGTAGACTTTCTTTGTGTCTCAGGGTAGCACTTAACCTGTTCTGTCTTTAAGAGCAGAGATTGTCGCTTATGCCACGCCATGTCTTCTCTAAGACAAGCATGGCACGTTGGTTGTATCTGGTCCTCAAGGTGGGTGGAATGACTGGATGCACGTGGCACAGGCGACACTAAGGCTGTACAGCATAAGCTGCAACCCTTTGTTTCCTCCATACGTTTTCTGTTTGCAGCCTGGGTTTTCACTGCCAGTGGCTTTCTGCTTAATGGGGGGAACACCAGTTCTTTCTGGGAATACCAGCAACTGGAGTGTTTGAAAATCAGGATGAATTGACTGCTCCTTCTAGTGTTAGTTCATAACAATGCTTTCATTAAATCTGCTTCTATCTCTTTAGTCCCTTCTTGAATTTAAGGGAATTTTTGGTACTTAAAATAGTTAACTGAGTAAATGTTCGCCATGGGCATACAGAAAATCTGCATTGGGGCCCATTTCTGTGGCATAAATCCAGGATATTTCATAAAAGGATCAGGTGTCAATGTTAGCCAGTCACTGGACTCAAGGACAATGCACCAAGACTTTCTAAGGAAATTACCAAATGCGACGGTAATAGTAACTGTCAGAAAATTCCCCTTTCCTATTATAAGCAGTTATGATACTAATATAATTTTTGCTTAGTGGTTTTTCTTCAGCGTTTATGATTTAGAAAGAAAACATTCAAGACACTTCTAAATTATTTTTTCTGGTGTGATGTTAAACTGAGAACTTAAGGTTTTTTGGGGGGGGGACTTTGATTTCTTCATGCAAGATAGATCTGCTTCTACCATATTTTACATGTTTATTCTTATATGTATTTCACACTGTGCATTCCCTTCTCAGAAACTGTCACAGAATCACAAGATCATTTGTTCAATATCTGTCTTCGTAGGCCATGAGCTTCATGAAGACGCACCCTCACGCACCTTGTGCACCCCTGTCTTCCTAGCACCCTGTCAGTGCCTGGCACACAGTTGGTGCTCAATAAATGCATATCAATCAAACAAATTGATAGATGATTTATCCATTATATGTTTTCTACTTTATATTTTTCTTCCCAGTCACTTTGAGAATATAATGAAGACAATTTATTGACCATTTGTCTATGTGAATTTTGTGTCACTACTGTTATATTTTTGAATCTGCAACCAAGTCTGGAAGCATGCTGGTCAGTTCCACTGCTGGGGAATAGCCGCTTTGTTTACGGGGAACCGTTTTAAAGTAGAATGACCTAGCATGGATGAAGGATTAATCTAAAATTATGGGGAAGAAAAGCACTAAGCTGTATGTTGCAGAGTGGGGTAAGGGGACAAGGAAAAATGTGCTTACGCTCAATCCTTTAATTCCCTCTTTGCTTCACCTTACCATCTTATTTACCTCTTGACTCCCTGGGATTATTATCTCAGCTTTACCCTTGATTGGGACTACTGAACCCTAGGACCATACAGCTATCTCCCAGTCTAACCAGGACACTTCAAAGGAAAAGGCCCCACTGTCAATGTCCGGGCTGCTCACTGGAGCCATCTGGTGGACATGCCAGGAAAGTGACTGTGAAGGAGGCTGGGTCTCGCAACAATTTTGACCCAGAACGCTATAAAGTCAACCAAAGGATGAAACAAGAGCAAAACACTTACTTTAGAAAGAACTACTTATATTTCTTTATTTTATATGTTCAACAAATACTAAATTGCTATTATATACCAGGCATTTTTCTAAATGCTTATGGTTTATTTCTTACCATAAGTCAGCAACTTAAGAAACACACAAGTGTAGCTATAGAGAGGGTTTTAGTGTTAATTATTAATCCTTTTCATAGTGGACACTGAAACTGAGAATTGCAAGTTATTTTCTCTCCTGCTATCCATACTCTTCTTTTTATTCCCCTCCAAGTTCTTTTTCTCTGGCCAGAGCTGACCACTGATGATCCATGCCAGATTGGGCAATTATCAGAAGCAAAACTGATTGTGCTTTCTGGAGAGACCCCTCATACTTTCTGTTGCTGCTTCAAGTCCCCATACCCAGAGGTCAAAGTAGCTGGGATTCCCTCTGTTGTTCCCACAGGGAGTGCTATTAGCTAATACTGTATCACTCTGTGTAAGGCAGCCTCTTTAGAAAGTATGACTACTTTCTATGCAACTCCCTGCTCCCCACCATCCTGACCCAGCTATAAAAAGACCATCCTCTTTTTGGAGTTACCTGGATGGCTGGATGCTTTAAATTTTTTTTTAAAAAATATTTTCTTACAGTTTTAAGACATATGGGACATTGGAAGAGCTTTTCCCAGCAATAAGCTGCCTGGAAGACTATTTCTCCAAAGCCCTTTCCTATCAGACATTCTAATTTTTCACTCCAACTGTCTTCCTTGCTGAGACTATTCTTAATTGACTGAGGCCAAGATTTGCTCTTGGGCTTTATTTTCACTCTACATGTAAACACCAACTTTCTATACCTCCATGAATCACATTCCCTCCCTTTCTCTACCATAATGGTATCCATACCAAATAAATACATTCTCCAATCCTTTACATTCCAAGTCAAAAGCTGTGATGTACCCATGGAATTTAAAATAGCCCTTGCCTCCTGCAATTGGGAGTAAAGCGTTAAGGAAAGGGGGATGTTAGGGAAGTAGAGCACCTAGTGACATAAAAGACAAAGTATCAACTTAGGTTTTCATGTGTATCATTAAGGAAACATGTCTTAGAAGGCCACTGAAGCTATTATTTTCATGAATAAATTCTGTTCCTCTGCTATTTACCAAGCAACTGCTAGATACAAAGGAATAAAATGTACTAAGTGCTATGAGGGCTATAAAGACATTTCTAGCCTTAAAAGAAGTTCTCAAACCACTACCATAAGGCAGGATATATGAAAAGCCATGGGAGAACCCTAATTTGAATGTTTTACAGTTAGGGAAGGTCATTTGGGTCTGGGAAGTTTAGCCAAGGCTTTAAAAAAGAGATAGCACCAAGTCAGGTTCAGTTGTCTTTTTAATGTCAACTTAAATTTCCAATTATTGTTGTTCTTCTTTTATTCATATGCCAACAACCTTGAACTCCTTTGATTGGTGCTATAGGACACATTAAAATCATGGTGGTACTAACCTCAATGAAGATTTAATACTCACCAAATCAAATAGCATCAAAAAAAAAATAGAGCCAAACTATTAAGGAGAAATAGACCGAAACACATTAACATAAGTAGAATTTAATAAATTTCCCTCAGTCCATTGACAAATTAAGTAGACAAATGAATAAGTAAAGATGTAGAAGACCTAGAAAACATAATTAACAAGGTAGGTCTAACTGACATATCTGCGTGAATCTATAGAGCTCAATAATCTGAAAGCAGATAAAAATGCCTTCTTTAAAAACATCATGTTTTTTATTAGAGGAATTGTAGATTTACAGAGAAATCATTCCATAAGTACGGAGTTCCCATATTCTCGGTTTTCACTATTATTAACACTTTGCATTAGTGTTGATAATTAGCAATAACAATATTAGTGTTAATATTGGTGAAAAATGTTATTAAAATTATGTTAAATATAGTCCAGAATTTACATTAGGATTCATTGTGTTGTACATAGTTCTACGTTTGTTTTTTTTCAATTCTGGTAACATATATGCAACCTAAAATTTCCCCTTTTAGCCACTTTGAAAAACACAATTCAGTGGAAGTAATTGAATCCACAATGTTGTGATACCATCACCATAATCTATTACCAAAATTTTCATCACTCCAAATAAAAACTCTGCCCCAATTAAACATTAACTCCCCATTTCTTACCACCACAATACTAGCCTGTATTCTAGTTGCTGATTCTATAAGTTTGCTTATTCAAACTATTTCATATAAAGTGAGATCATAAATATTTATCTCTTTGTGCCTGTCTTATTTCACCAAATATGCTGTCTTCACGTTTCATCCATGTTGTCGCATGTATCAGAACATCATTCCTTTTCATGGCCGAATAATATTCCATTGTGTATATTTGCCACATTTTGTTTATCCATTCTTCTATTGATTGACACTTGGGTTACTTCCACCTTTGGCAATTATAAACAATGCTGCTATGAATGTCAGCGTACACATTTGTTTGAGTCCCTGCTTTCAATTTTTTGGGGTATATACCTAGAAGTGGGATTGCCTGGTCATGTGGTCATTCCATACTTAACTTCCTGAAGAACTGCCAAATCATTTTCGACAGTGGCTGCACCATATTACATGCCCACCAACAATGAATGGTTGTTCCTATTTCTCCACATCTTTTCCCACACTTGTTATTTTCCATTTGTTAATAGTTGTCATTCTAATGGTGTGAAATGGTGTCTCATTTTGGTTTTGATTTGCATTTCACTAATAGCTGGTGATGTTGAGCATCTTTTCTTGTGCTGTTTGGCCATTTGTATGTCTTCTTTGGAGAAATGTATATTTAAGTCTTGTGCCCATTTTTAAATTGTACTGTTTGTCTTTTTGTTGTTTAGTTGTAGGATTTCTTAATATATACTGGATGTTAAATTTTTATCAGATAGGTGCTTTCTAAATATTTTCCCTTATTCTGTAGGTTGTATTTTTACTTTCATGACAAGGTCCTTTGATGCACGAAAGTTTTAAATTTTGATGAAGTCCCCTTAATCTATATTTTTTGTTGCCACTCATGCTCTTTGTGTAAAGTCTAAGAAACCATTGCCTAACACAAGGTTCTGAAGATGTTTCCCCATTTTCTTCTAAGAATTTAACTGTTTTGGTTCTTATATTTATTTAGGTCTTTGATCCATTTTGACCTAATTTTTGTAGATGGTGTGAGACAGACTTCTATCTTCATTTTTTTTTTTTTTTTTGCATATAACTATCCAGTATTCCCAGCACTATTTGTGGAAGAGACTATTCTTTCTCCAACAAGTAGACTTGGCACCCTTGTCAAAAATCAATTGGCCATATATGTGAGGTTTATTTCTGGACTCTCAATTTGATTCCATTGGTCTGTATGTAATTTCCAGTGCCAGAACCATGCTGTTTTGATTACTGTAGCTGTGTAATAAATTTTAAAGTCCAGAAAGGCTAGTTACTCAACTTTGTTTTATTGCAAGATGATTTTGGCTTTTTGAGACCTCTCGCCCTTCAATAGAAATTTGATGATTGGCTTTTCCAATTCTGAAAAGAAGGCTACTGGAATTTTGACTGGGATTGCATTGAATCTGTAAGTTGCTTTGGGAAGAATTGACATCATAAAATATTTGGTTGTCCAATCCATGAACATGGAATATCATTCCATTTATTTACATCTTTAATTTCTTTCAGCAATGTCATGTTTCCACATATAAGTCCTTTACATTCTTGATTTATTCCTAGATGTTTGATTCTTTTAATTGCTATTATAAATGGATTTTTTCCATTATTTTCTGTTTGGATCATTCATTACAGGTGTATTGAAACACAACTTATTTATGTGTTGGTCTCTTTTTCTTGCTTAATTGCTTGGGCTAGAACTTCCAGTATAATGTTGAATAACAGTGGTGATAGTAGGCATCCTGTCTTATTCCTGACTTTATGGGGAGGGCTTTCCATTTTTAGCCACTGAGTATGATGTTAATATATACTGTTTATCATGTGAGGGATGTTTACTTTTATTCTAGATTACAGAATTTTTTTTATCAAGAAAGGATACTGTATTTTGCTAAGTGCCTTTTCTCCGTTATTTGAGATGATCATGTAGTTTTTCTCTCCTTTGTTTCATTGATGCAGATTTTAAATTTATTGGTTTTCTTATGTTGAAACACCTTTGCATACCTGAGAAAAATCACATTTGGTCATGGTATACAATTCTTTTAATGCATTGTTGGTTTCAGTTTGCTAGTATTTTGTTGAGGATTTTTGCATTTATTTTCAGAAGAGATATTGGCCTGTAATTTTCTTTTCTTTTGGAATCTTTATCTGGCTTTGATATTGGGGTGATTCTGGCCTTATAAAATGAGTTAAGGAGTCTTCCATTTTTTCAATTTTTGGAAGAATTTGAGCAAGATTTCTGTTAATTATTATTGGGAGTTTTAGTAAAATTTACCAGTAAAAACATCTGGTCCTAGGCTGTTCTTTGTTGGGAAGTTTTTAATTCCTGATTTGATCTTTTTTACTTGTTTTTATTCTGTTGAGATCTTGTATTTCTTCTTGTTCAATATAAGTAGATTTTGTGTTTTTAGGAATTTGTCCATTTCATCTAGATTACCTAAATTTTTTGGTAAATAATTATTCCTAGTATACTCTTATAACCTTTTTACTCCTGGAAGTTGGTAGTAATGTCTTCCCTGTCATTCCTGATTTATTTGTTTGTGCCCTCTTTCTTTTTTCCCTTTGTTAGTTTAGTTTAAGCTCTGTTGATTTGATTGATCTTTTCAGAGAACCAACTTCTGGTTTCATTAATTCTCTCTATTGATTTTTATTCTCTATTTTATTGATCTCTGCTCTAATATTTGTTATTTCCTGTCTTCTGCTTGTTTCAGTTTTGTTTCCTCTTCTTTCTCTAGTTCCTTAGTTGTGAGGTTAAGTCTCTGATTTGCGGTCTTTTTTATTTAAGCATTTAGAACTATAAATTTCCCATTCCACATTGCCTTTCCTGCATCCCATACATTTGATAATATATTTTCATTTTCATTCATCTCAAAATATTTCTAATTTCTCCTGCGATTTCTTATTTGATTGATTGGTTTTTAAGGTAGTGTTGTTTAATTTCCATATATCTGTGAGTTTTCCTCTTCTCCCTCTGTTATTGATTTCTAGCTTTATTCCATTGTAATTGGAGAAGAAATTTTGAATGAGCTCAATATTTTTTAGTTCAATGAGACTTGACTGTAACACAACATGATGTTAATATATACCGTTTATTATGTGTCTATCCTGGAGAATGTTCATGTATCCTAGAGAAGAAATGTGCATTCCACTGTTGAGTGAAGTGTTCTATATTTGTCTGTTTTTAATATTGTTCAAGCTTTGTAATTCCTCACCGATCTTCTGTAGATGTTCTACTCATTATTGAAAGTAGTGTACTGAAATCCCCTACTATTAATGCTGAACCATTTATTTCTTCTTTCAACTCTGTCAGTATTTGCTTCATATATTGGGGCTCTGCTTTTAGGTGCATATATATTAATAATTGTTATATCTTCTTATGTTAACTCCTTTATTGGTATATAATGCCCTTCTTTGTCCCTTGTTAAATTTTTTGCTTAACACCTTTTGTATACGGTATCAGTGTAGCTACTCCATCCCTCTTGGTTATTGTTTGCATGAATTAGTTATTCAAGCTTTCACTTTCAATCTACTTGTGTCTTTGAATTTAAGGTGATTTTCTTGTAAATAGTATATATTGGGTCATACATTTTTATCATTCTGACAATCTCTGCCTTTTGACTGGAGCATTTAATCCATTTCCATTAAAGTAACTACTGATATGCAGGACTTTCTTCTGATGTTTTAATATTTGGTCTTTGTAAGGCTTATACTGTTTTTATCCCTCAGCTTCTCTGTTAATGCCTGCTTTAGAATTTATTTATTTTTGTGGTGTACCATTTTGAGCCACTTCTCATTTCCTTCTGTATATATTTTTCAGATATTTTCTTTGTGATTATCTTGGGGCTTAAATTTAACATCCTTGTTTTAAATTATATCTTTATGCATTGTATATCCAAATGATAGACTTATCATTACTTGCATGCATTTGAATTTTAAAATCTGTTAGAAGTCAGATTTTAAACAAATCAAACAATTCAATACAATAGTAATGACACTTATAATTACCCTTATCATTACTTTTGCTGGAGATGTTTATTGCTTTGTGTATTTTGATACATTCTCCTAGTGTTTTGTCCTTTCAGTCTGAAGACCTCCCTTTAACTTTACTTTTAGAGCAGATTTAGTGATAATGAACTCCCTCAGCTTTTGTTTATCTGGGAATTTATGATCTCTCCCTCACCTTTCCAGATTTAAAAGTCTTGATTGCAGATATTTTCTTTCAGAACTTCAAATATTTTGCCCCACTACCTTCTTGCCTCCATGTTTTCTCTTGGGAAATTAGCACTTATCTTCTTAGAGGTCCCTCGTACAGAAATTGTTAGTTTTCTCTTGCAGCTTTCAGAACTCTCTCCTTGCCATTGACATTCGACAGCTTGACCACAATGGATCTGGGTATTGAGTTTATCCTTTATGGGGTTTTGAGATTCTTGAAAGTGTATAATGATGTCTTTCATTAAACCTGGGATGTTTTTTGCCTTTATTTCTTGGAATATTCCTTTTGCTCCCTTCTCTCTTTCTTCTCCTTCTGAGATTCTTATAATGTATATATTGGCATACTTCATGGTTCCCCACAGAGTCTCTTTAGCTCTGGTCACTTTTTTGTTTGTTTGTTGTTTATCCTGAGTCATAGAAATTGTCTTGTCTTTGAGTTCACTGATCCATTCTTCTACCAGCTCTTATCTGTTCTTGAAACCCTTTAGGAAACTTTTTATTTCAGTCATTGTTGTCTTCAACTCTAGTAGTTCTGTTTGGCTCCATTTTAAAATTTTATTCTCTTTGTTGAGATCCTCATAGAGTTTCTTAATCATTTCCATGAAATATTTTAGTTCTTTCTCCATGTTTTCCTTTATCACTTTGAGCATACTGAAGGTCATTTTTAAAAAGTCATCTTTGTTGATGGATTCTGAAGTTTTATTTTGTTCCATTGGATGAACCATCATTTCCTCTTTCTTTGTTTGTCTACTAATCTTTTCCTGTAAACTGTACATTTAAGCATTTTAATGTGTTAACTTTGGGTTTTAGTCCCTGAACTGTCTGTTCCTTAAATTTTTATCAAGCTAGTCATAGGACCGAGATTTCCTTTAATGGCAAAAGATAACAGAAACAACAAACCAATGCAAAAAATGTCTTTTATACTCTTCATATTGGCTTTGTGATAGCTGGTTCTTTCCTTCAGTTTAGTTCTCCTATCAAGAAGATCTGCTCAAGGTGAAAGGGTAAGATTTTCTTAGTATTTTCAGAGCCCAAATTTTGTTCTGGGTTTGTGTTCTTGACCTTAGATTATAGGAATTTACATTTACAGGAATTCTAAGGCCTCTTCTACCCCCTACAAAATTGACTTTTTCCCCCTCCCGGGTGGGTTAAGTGGGCAATCTCCTGCCCCAGGCCACTTTCATTTAATTGTTTCTTACACTGCTTTAACTATATACAAGTTGCTTCTGTCTGCAGAGCAAGCTGGGAGGGTGACCAACAGATGAATGTCCTGGTTCAGTCTTTCATGTTCCCACTTGATAGATTGGCATTGACATACATGTACTCCAGTATGTGCATAGGGGTTACTCTGCTCCCTCCAGGATAGGGCCAGGGACCCACAATGGGAGCACAGACTGGCTTTACACTATGCTGGGGAGTTAAGTGGGAGGGAAAGCAGCAAGTGTGTCTTGAGCTTCTCCTGCCATTTTTTGGGTTATGTTTTTTGATTTGACATTTGCCCTGTTATTGTAAATCTTTATTTCTCTGGAATTTTGAGGAAGATGGTTCTGCCAATTTATGCTAGTTGTTGAAAGATTCTCTGGGTATACAGAACCATATAGTATACTATGCTGCCATCTTGATTGACTGGAAGTCAGAAAACACCTTCTTAACAAGTATTGTGAAAAATGTACAAAAGTGGACTTACGTTATGTATAAAGGTTCCAAATATTTCCATAGTCACAGACAACATTCTTAGAATCCAATACAATAACATTAAAGATTAATTACCAACTAGAAAACAAAGATTTATACCATCTGTAAACTGAAACTTCCATTATAACCTGTTCTTTGGTTAATGGTAAAATAAAACTGAAATTGGAGAATATTTATACATTTTTTAAAACAAGTGCATTAAACATCAGAACATGAGGGATATAACTAAAGATAAATTCACCTAAGAACAAGAAGACAGACATGAACAACCTAATTTATGAAAGTAGAAAAGAATAGCAGCACTAAAAACAGATAAAAAAAGAATAAAAGAATAAATAACTATAAAATCAGAAATCAATAAAGTAAAAAACACAAAATGATTGACTTAGTAAGTTCAAGAGCTACATTATAACTAAACATATTAAAATAAGCAATCAACTAACCTGATATAAGATGTGCAGTAAAGAAAATACCATTTGCTTTGTTTCAGTATTTCTTCAACTAAAGGCAGAAAAAAGTCCTCCAAAGAGGGATGTTGCAGGTTCAGATTTATCCTCTGTTTGTTGACATGCCCCTTAATGTGGTTTCTTGTTTTAGCTGGCGGCTCTTGGCAGTGTTCCTTGTGGACAGGCGTATATTAGTGTGTATATTTATATATATATAGTTGTGCTGGTTTGAAAGAATGCATGTCCCCTAGAAAAGCCATGTTTTAATCTAAATCCCATTTCAGAAAGGCAGAATAATCCCTATTCATTACTGTATGTTTGAAATTGTAATCAGATCATCTCCTTAGAGATATGATTTAATCAAGAGTTGTTGTTAAGCTAGATTAGGTGATGACATGTCTCCACCCATTTGGGTGGGTCTTGATAAGTTTCTGGAGTCCTATAAAAGAGGAAACATTTTGGAAAATGAAAGAGAGTCAGAGAGAGAAGAGAATGCTGCAGCACCACGAAGCTGAGAGTCCATGAGCCAGCAACCTTTGGAGATGAAGAAGGAAAATGCCTCCTGGGGAGCTTCATGAAACCGGAAGCCAGAAGAGAAAGCTAGCAGATGACGCTGTGCTTGCCATGTGCCTATTGCATTCCGGCAGCTAGCAAACTAGAACAATAGTGTATGCTGTATGGTGGGGGTCACATTTCATTCTTTTTTCATGTGAGTATCCCATTACTGTAGTACCATTTGTTGAATTTTTTGTTGTTGTTGTTGCTTGTTTGTTTTGTTTTTTGGGAAGTGTATAGGCCAGGAATCGAACCTGGGTCTTCAGCATGGCAGGCAAGAATTCTACCACTGAACTACCCTTGCACCCCCTAAATGAAGACACTGGCTATCCATTCATACCCGAAATTGGTTTGTGGGTCTGAAGCACTGGGAGCATCAAGAGCCATTGTCTATACTCTTCTTCCTGCTGTTTAATCCTTTCTGATATTTGATGGAAAGGGTGGCATAAAGGGCCCTGGGTTGGAGGTCATGCTCCTTATGTTCTGATCACATTTCCATCACTAACTTGGGTATCCCCATGTCAGAGTCTCGAACAATTGGAATCTCAGTATCCCCATCTGCAAAATGAAATTAGATTTGATAATCCCTGAAGTGTCTTTCAGAGATAATGTTTTTTATTTCATTATCCTTTGATGTAAATAGAAGCTCAGTGTCCTGTTTCCTGTAATATCAGCAGTTATCAATTACCTAGTACTCTGTATGCTACTCCCCATCCTCCCACCCAGTGTAGTATCATGTAATTAGCAAATGACCCAAAGACCTCACATTTCTTTGGAAACTTGGTTTACATTTTCAATAAATTTATTCCTTAAGCATTTGTATGGAAATACATTTTATTTGGTTTTGTTTTGACGATTGACAGTGAGTTCAATGGAAACTGAGCCAAAATCTTCACCGCTTCTTTTTTCAAACTGGGAAACATATGAACATTTGCCTTTGTTAAATCATGCTTTATTCAGCCAATTTTTCATCCAGAGTCAGAGCTATTAGGATTTATTAAAATGGATATCCATTCCAGAATATGTTTCTGCCATATCTAAATGAAGATACCAAATACATTATGCAATTAGGCGTTTTTTCTGAGTTAGTCTACAGACAGTAGATCTGCTACCAAAAATTAAAAAAAAAACAATAACAACGAAACTCTTTTTCTCTCATACCCAGGAAAAGTTTGAATGATTCTTGGAGAAGGCAAATTCTCCAGACAAAGACCTACAAAAAAAGCTCTTTATGAGAACAGAATATGCAATACATAACAATTGCTTCCTTCCAAATCAGGCCTGCTTACTTGGATACTTATCAGACCATCCATGCTAAGCAGCATGCATCCGTTTCCTATTATTATTGCTAATGCTAATCGCCTTTTACTGAACATGGGTCAGAACTGTGAGAGAATGCTGGCTCCAATCTGCAAGGCATCGCCTTTTGTGAGTCCATAATGAGTGTTCATGAAAAGAAAGCAGAGCACAGAAAAGGGGAGCTCAGTTTGCATTTGGGGAGTGAACTAATAAATAGAGGATAGAAGAAAATTCACTTATATAGAAAAGAGATTATAAAATTCATTCAAACTTAGATGCAGAAACATTTCTTTCCCGTTCTTTCTGACTGGAGAGAATGGCAGGGAGTGAGTGATGAGCCAAGCTGTACAGAGTGGGGGAGGAGTTGTTCAGTGGTGGGATTGCATTTTCCCTCTTCTTTTACACCCATGTAAGTGCAGTAACATAGCTACCTAGTGTGAATTGGAAGGGTGTGGGGGCTCTTCAAATCAGTAATGTCTGTGAGATTGTTGCTATTGATTTTTCCTCCTGAGTGATACAATTTAAGTGACTCTTGACAGGAATTTTCTTCTTGATGACAATCAGCTTCTGATTGCTGGACACCTCACAGCTACTGGCAGGAATGACAGGGAGCATTCAGAGTGCTCACCTCCAAGAGGCGCTCAGAGCCTCTCCATCTCCCTTGCAGACTTTCCCCACTAGGAAGTCCCTGATCTGCCCTTATGAGGAGCCCATGTGGTGGTAAAGGAGCAGGTGACAAGGGAGGCAGGCTGGTCTATTATGGATCCTTGTTCCAACCAGTTTGGCAATCCTGCTAATTTGTGATATATCTATACTGTTGTATTATTATTATCATCATCAATACTATACTTTAGGGGAAACCTGCACAGTTCCAAAGATATACAGATGGGAAGTGAAAATGTTTTCAGTCATCTGAACAGTGTGTCTGCAAATCACTAAACATGAGAATGAGTGAATTTTTAATTTTTTACTCAAATGTGTGGGTGTTATGTAAAGTGGAGTTTGCATGCAGATTTCTGGACTAGTGACTAAATGGGAGAAGGGACAGTGTTCATGGTAAGAAGATGGTTTTCCTGATACTCCCTGGTTCAAATTTTTAAAAAACAGGGATTGAGCAACCATCAAGAACACTGGAGACCTTCTTTGCTTTCCTTTTTTTTTGGACAAGACAATTAACCAATTTACTTGTGATGAATGCTGTACTTCCAAAGAGGACCTAAGGCAGCCCAAGTGAAAACATACAAAACAGGACAGTCAAACATAGGGAAACATCTAGCTGAAGGATAGAAAGAGTTGTGCTAGAGTATAGTTAAAGCAATTGAATGCCAATTAGTTACAGTTGAAAATAATAGTAAAAGTAATAAGGGTAATAATGATTACCATTATTTTGTACCAAGTGGTTTTCATACATTATTTCTAATTTTTACAACTTTCCAAGCAACAGCAACAAACTAGAGACTTAGAAAAGACAAGTGACTTCAAGAGAGTCATGGACACAGCAAGTGATGGAGCCAAGATTTAAATTTAGTAATGTCTGAGTTCAAAGCCCATAATTTGGTATAAAATGTTCTGTAGGACGTTAGCTTATTCATGGGTCACAGGGCAAGTTACTGAGATATAAGATGCTTGACAGCTGATATAGTAAAGGCCCAGTGTTTGGAAAGAATTAGCCCTTCCACTGCCAGTCAGTAATGAGTTACCTTGGAATGTTGGTTGCACAAGGGAGGGGTGGCCTTCTGGTATCTGTACAGCTTCAATTTCAGGGATGAGATTCCAACTCTGAAGCTGTTGGGAGGCTACCTTCTAGGGTCTATGCTTCTATTGGAGAGATTGTTAAAAAGGAGCCCCCGAATATATTGCCTATGTTTTGCCATCTCAACAAAGGAAGCCTCATTTGCTCTATGCTAAGCTGGGAGGAATGACCCATAGCTTCACCCTTGCACAATGGTTTGAGCAAGAGGAAGCCAACTCTGGCCCAGGCTACTTGATGCCACCATCCAGATGACACATCAAACTCGAGCCCCCCATGCCCAAAACTAGGATTATGGTTAACTCAGAATCTGGGGCTTTTGGTTGCAACTTTTTTTGGGGAAAAATATATACATAAATGGTAAGTATGTTTGCAGCCATAAGAGTTTCTGCTCTGTAATAACCATGTTAATGTTCTCATAAAAAGATATGGGGCAAGAGCAAAGTGACAGAAAGGCTGATTAGCATTTTATGATGGAATTAAGCTGCATGACAAATAACTCACTGGTTTTATAGCCCAGCAAATTCTACTTTCAAATGCCAGAGGTATGGGATTTTTTTTTGTTCATTTATTTGTTTTTTTATATTTAACCATGAAGGCCAGAGCAATTCTTAAGAAAACAGAATGCATTTTCAAATAGTAAATACAAAAATTAGTACTAATAGTTATTGATTATTCATTTGTTCCAAAATTTCTGAAGAAAATATTGCATTTACCAACTGAATTTTTAAGCACATATAGGTTTAAAAGTAGAAGAAAAAGTTTAGGCTGCTACTTATGAATGTCCTAATTCATAAGAGAAGTGTTACAAAATTTGGTAATTCTGCCATTAACCACCCCCGCCCCTATCCCAACTTTAGGGCAATCTTATTAAAGCCACTCTTCTGTGACTGTTAAAGGGGAAATGACATCCACTTTGTTCAAGTTACCAGATTCTATAGTATGAATTCTCTCTACATTTATAATTTCGTTGCAGGTAAAGAATGAGAACAGGTGGAAAGAGGCAGGGGAGACACCAAAGAGGCAGGGGAGACACCATGCTTAATTCAGCAAAGGAAATATCTATTAATACAGGATTAGATATTACTGCTGAGAAATGATTCTACAGTTATTTTTCTCACCTGTAGATACAAGAATCACCCCAGGATTCCTATACTGCTGATGATAGATGGGGCCATTAGTTCTCATTTATTTCATAATACTAATATATAGTATTAATATATCAAAATCTCAACATTAAAAAGTAAAAGAAAAAAAAACTGCCAGTAATTTTACCCTCCCAATAGTACACTGGTAAAATATATCATATATTTAAATATAATACACAATTCACCTCTTCTTTGTAATCAACCAACACACTAGACAATTGTTGGGTGTCAACCTCATGTCTATTACCATGCTAGGCAACTGAGAGAAGCAGGAAGATAATCTAGTGCATGTCCTCCATGAATTTCAATCCATTTGGGAAGCAAAGATGATTGAATGGAACAGTTAATGAGCAATGCAGGGTGACATGATAAAATGCTATAGGATGTGGATAAAAAGTATGCAGTCACTGTGGTCTTGATAATATCTGTAATTTAGATAGTTAATACTTTGTATATTCTAACTGCTAACAAATATATATTGGACTGAAAGTCAGGAGACGCCAGTTCTGTTTGCACTATGGATGACTTTGAATAAGCCACTTAACAATGTTACTTTTTTCCTTGATAACACAAGGAAGATGGAACTAGATGATCTCCAAATAGTTTTCTTGTCTGGAATTCTTCAAGCTTATGAATCCAGCTACACTCACTGCATGGCTTCAGTTCTTTCTATAAAACACAGGAATTGGAGACACTGGGAAATTTATTCTCCTCTGAGTAAACAATGTCTTTTAATCTTTCCTGACAAGTGGAGTTCTGGGGCACCAGTCCCAATGGGTCTCAGAGCGTGGGTTGGATAAATAGGGCTGAATCACTCTTGGACTGCAGAATATGAAACCAACAGGGATCTGAAGACAACAACCCAGACAACCATTGGAATGTGTGGTCAGTCACAGTACCAGTATCCAGAAGTTGGGCAGAGGGGGGAACAAAGTGAGGATTAATTTGGGAGAAATCAGGGACAGTGGAACAGGGCATAGGATCAGAAGCAGAATCTGGAGAGATTTTCTGAGCCCAGGAGCATAACTGCATGGCCAGGAGGAAGCTTTTATTATTATGGCTAGACTGGCAGGGTGGCAGCCATCTTCATACACTACTTCATATGAAGTTGCTATTCTCCTGCAATGAAAGAGCAAGTAGATTAATTTATGCTGTCGTAATTTACTGTTACCATGAGCAAAGATAGGTCTCTGAAATGGTGGTTGCCACTCCTGTGGCTCTTTGTCAAAACTTAAAATTTTAAGATCTTCTACACTATGACTCCAACTTAGCTTTTGCAACTATATTGGTCACTTCTACCACATAAATATCCCACATTCTAGCCAAATGATGTCTCTCAATTTTTCAGGAATATACTTTAGACATTTATTCATACTGATCCTCTTCCTTAGAATGACCTTTCCCGTATAAATTCTACCTAGAGCCCAATCCAAACCCAGCTTTTTTTCTCAGAAAACTTTTCAAAATGCTTCAATTAGATTTTGACTTTCTACAGCCAGCTTTCCTTCTCTTTTGGAATTTATTGTTTCTACCTTATATTTCCAATATTTCTACATTCATCTTTACTTTTAGTTTGTGGTCTTATATAGGGAAGATCCATGTTTTCTTCATCTTCGTGTCTGTAGCACCTCACATAATGCATGTTACACAGCGAGTCCTTCTTTTATGCCCACTGATGTGCATTGAGTTGGTAGAATTGAATTGGATTAATCGAGGAAGTGGATAGTCATGATGGAAGAAATAAGGAGATGAAGCAGAATTTCATAGCAGAGGTTAGGTTGTTCCAGACTGGGGAAGTGGGTAGACAGTCAATAAAAGAAAAGATAATCATGTGAAATCAAGAAGTACTTCTAGGATACCCTTTCTTTTTGGTATTATCCATTTTTTGTAACACACATCTCTCCTCCAAACTTGCCTATAAACATAAAACAGTCTAGAAAAATAGGCTTTTGCCTATAAAACAGTCTAGAAAAAATGAATTCTATTTGTTAATTTTTCTTAATTGCTAAACATCTGCAAACAAGCACAAGCCCATCTTGAACAGTTAATCCTCCAAATGGAATCACTCATTTAAACTGCCCAAGAATAGTGTCAAAAGCCATGTGCCTGTTTCAAGCAAATTATTGGAATGCAAACCTTTCAAATAGATGAAAATGTGTCCTCTTCCTTCTTCATTCTGTCCTTCTCTTCCTTCTGTTCCTCCTCTAGTGAGAACCCCTTTATATATATATTTTTTCAGGTTAAATAAGCTCACTTACTTCAAATTAACCTTGTAACTTTTATTAAAAAAATTTCATTCATCTTTTTTATCTTTGTTTTTGGCTCCCATATTGTACTTCAAAATGCCATGAGCAATGTAATATAATTATTCATGCTTGGCTTCCTATGTCAGACTTCCTGGGTTCAAATCTCACTTCTGCAAAAGTACTATCTCTGTCATCCTCAACTTGCTCCTTTACCTCTCTTCTGCTGCATTTCTTCATCTCTAAAATGAAGATGATAATAGGGTGGTGATTGGATGAGTGAGTTTATGTTTGCAATACACTTATCACAGTGCCTGGTATATAATAAGTATTAGCTATATTAACTCTTATTTATTATGAAGCTTAGAACTGAGCCTGGTTCTCTAGAGCTTTCTAAACTCTAGCACCACGTGGTTATTTTTTGGTCAAATTGCAATCCATGCTGTCTTCCCCAGTCATTCCTATGCAAAGCCATTCTTTCTCCATCTTGTGTCTGTCCAACTTTATTATGTTTTTAAAATTCCCAGAGGTATCACTATCTCCTTGTTCATATGGAGACTTCACTCAGCTCTGACGGGAAGCTTCCTTCATTGTCTTAGATTGACAATAATAGTGGCTAATATCCCACATTGCACTTTGGGTAGAGGCTGAGAAGAAAATTTCCACTGTAAATGACACTGTGTTATCAGTTAGATGCATAATGAAACTTTTTACATTTCCCTATAGCATTCAGAGAGAAAAGGCAGGGCCTTCATGGTGGAGCAGTTTGATTTGAAAGAGCAAATTCTAACAACAGCAGAGAGACCGGGGGAAGAGCCGTTAGGCAGTCTTCCAAACATACCATACTGTTGATTCTAACAGTAAAGGGGGTCTCTTTCTAATCATTCAGTTTATATTTCTGAGCCCTCTTGACAAAGGCAGTGGAGATGAAGGTCGCTATTACAGATGTGGCTTGTGCGCTAGAGTTAGCCAATTTGTTAACTCCTGAGATTAAAAGTAAATTAAAAACAAAACAGAAACAAAAACATGCATGTGATTTGTACTGTTGGGAAGCTTTCCCTTGTAAGAGTAAAAATAGTAAAGTTAGTGCATGCTCTCTCCTTTAATTCCAATCAGCAGTGAAACCAAACTAGATTAGAAGTTCTTTATACCTTTTGACCCAGCACAGAGGTAGGCTCATAATGGACACTGAATGAAAATGTTTGCTGACTTTGAGAAGCCATTCCATTAGCCATTCAGATAGCCTTATTCAGAACAATTTCCATTCTTTTATTTATTAATAGTTCCCAAGTTGTTACAAATGCAGTGTTTGCTTAGGTAGAGTTTAATCAGTTTTTATAAGATTAAATGATAATTTGCTTTCCTGGGACTCCTTTCCTTTTCTTATGTAATCCAAAAAGCAATAGCCCTTTTTGCTGGCATATCACATTGAGATTTCATATCTTATTCATATTTATCACCAACTTTCATTCTTATCTATTACTCCCTCATCCTTTTCAGCCTGTTTTTCATTCCCAATGAATATCTGTGGTTTGGAATAATTCTTCCGAAGATGAGTTTGTCTTAGTTTATATACAGTTTACATTTTTTCAAGTTCATGCTCTTATTTTCTTTCCATATTTAAGGCCTCAAGGCTTTGTTTTCATTACTGAGCTTTCATTATGGGCAATGTTTTGCTATTCAGTATCATCAACATCTTTGGTTAACTTCTTCCTCTTCCTAGATCATGCAACTGTGAGCACAACAGTAAGCTCAGAGAAAGCACTTCACAAAACTTATTAAGTTATTGAGTAATAAGCTGAAGGCATGCCTGGATCATTTGTACAATGAAGACAGGTTAAATTTTCTCATGTGAACTATAAGAAGATGGCATGCTGAGAATGATCCCATCTGCTTTTACCCATGTGTTTCAGTTTGCTAAAGCTGCCAGAATACCATATACTAGAAATGGGTTGGCTTTTACGAAGGGAATTTATTAGCTTACCAATTTACAGTTCTAAGGCTGTGAAAATGTCCAAATTAAGAAATCAAGAGGATGATACTTCTCTGAAGAAAGGCCGCTGGCATCTGGGACACCTCTGTCACATGGGAAGGCACGTGGCTGTGTCTGCTGGTCCTGCTCTCCCTAAGTTTTGTGGCTTCCTCTCTCAGCTCCTGTGGGGGCTTTTTCTCTGTGCTTTCTGGGCTTTTTCTGCCTTTTGTTTATTTGTTTGTTTGTTTTATCCCCTCATAAAGGACTCCAGTAAAAGGATTGGGCCCTCCTTGAATGGGGTAGATCACATCCCAATTGCAATTACTTAGCCCAAAGGTCTGAGCTATGATAGATCTGCACCCACAGGAATGAATACAAAAAAAAATGGCCTTTTCTGGGGTACATAACAACTTCAGACCACCACACCATGTATATTCATAGTGTTATTTATTCTAATTCTGACTCTTTTGTCAAAGCCATGGTACCTGCTTTGATTTCTGGGATAAGAAAGGATGAAGAATGAGTGAAACTGCGTGGAAAGGAAGGAGAGTGTGGAAGATGAATCAAAGTGGCTGTCCTATTTTGTAAGCTTCCAGAATGCAATAAACCAGAAACAGAATGGGTTTTGAAGAGGGGAATATAATAAGTTGCAAGTTTACAGTTCTAAGGCCATGAAAATGTTCAAATTAAGGCATCTAATAAAAGATACCTTGATTCAAGAAGGCTGATGATTGGGGTTTTTCTCTCAGCTGGAAAGGCACATGGCGACATCTGCTAGCTTTCTCTTCAGGCTTCTTCAGCAACTTCCCTGAGGCTCTGTCTGTTCTGTGGATTCTGTTGGTTCTGGTGGCTGTAAAGCTTTTTCCAAAATGGTTCCTTCTTAAAGAACTCCAGTAAGCAACCCCACCTTGAATGGGTGGGGACACATCTCCATGGAAACCATCTAATCAAAATTTACTATCCACAATTGGATAGATCACATCTCCATGGAAACAATCAGAAAGATCCTACCCAGCAATATTGAATGGGGATTAAAGGACATGGCTTTTCTGGGATACATAATAGCTTCAATCGGCACAGTGGCTCACAAAGCAGGACTAGGGTCAACCCCTCCAAACTAAAAAGCCTACTGAACTGGAAAAACCTCTTAATTCAGATTGGCCTCACCAGTTTGGCTGAATAGAAAAGGGATGACTGTGGCTGGGTTGGTGTATGTGGTAGATTTGGTACTGGAGAGTGGGGTGCTGCTGTGGTTTGCAAATACTAGATATGTTGGAATAGTTTTTTTGGGTGGCTAAGGGGAAGATTTTAGAGGAACCGTGAAGAGAATGATGGAGAAGTCCTGGAGTGCTTGAAGAGACTGTTGGTGTAAATGGAACCACTGCCAATCTTCACAAAGGAGGAGACAAAAGGGAAAAAATTGGAGTTTGCAGAGTGAGAACCATGGAAGCTCGGGTCTGAAGCCAAGAAACCTCGGCCGGGAGAGTGGAACCACCCATATACATGGAGAGGGTGAGTTTACCCTGAAGGGCGAGGATGAGTCTCCCCTCTCATTGCAGTGGAAGAGTTGTGCAGCCTCGGGCCTTGGAAAAGGCGTAGCACGCTCCTTGGGGGACTGGGAGAGCCTGGCTGCTACCACATGGAGGGGTTGAGCGTGTGCCCCAGAAATGGCAGAGAGCCCAGGGGTGGCCCTGATGCCTGGAGAGAGTGGAGCTGACAGGTGGTCTCCTCGATGTTCCCCGAGGTTGATTTGGAAAGAGGCAGGCCACTGCATATGCCCTTGGAAGGGGTGGGACTGCCACTGTCTAAAGCCGAAGGATAAATGACTTTCGAACTTTGAGATCCCGCGGTGCTGGGCCTGCAGGTTTTACATCTGTGTTTCTTCCAATTTCTCCCTGTGGAAATGAAAATCTGTATCCTGTGAATATCCTCCTTTGCATATTGGCACCAGACTTGTTTTGAGATTCACAGGTCCACAGCAAGAAGAGAATTTTTTGCACCTTAATATTGTTTAAGGAGATGCATGTAGTTGCCAAGTGGACAAGGGGTGGACATGTGGTAGTTAGATTCAGTTGTCAACTTGGCCAGGTGAACGTACCTAGTTTTATTGCTGCGGACATGAGCCAATGGCACATGAACCTCATCTGTTGCTGATTTACATCTGCAGTCGGTTAGGATGCAGGTCTGCTGCACTGAAGGACGTTTGACTTAATTGGCTGGTGCTTAAATGAGAGAACGCAACGTAGCACAGTCTAAGCAGCTCGGCATTCCTCATCTCAGCACTTGCAGCTCAGCCCGGGCCTTTGGAGATGAGAAAGAAGTCACCCCGGGGAAAGTTGTTGGAACCCAGGGGCCTGGAG
>PVIY010024737.1:0-21338 GCA_004026745.1 Myrmecophaga tridactyla
GCCATCATAAGAGCCATGGTTCAGCTCAGGTGGGTTGGCCCCCACCACCAGCATGTGCACACTTGTGAACATGCAACACTGCCCATCACATATGGAGAACAAGGTCTCTCCTGGTTATCTATTTAAGTCATTATATTCTCTATCCTTCCATTCAGCATCACAGAAAAAAATATTTTAAAAACTGTTCAGGACGGGCAATGGTGGCTCAGTGTCAGAGCTTTTGCCTGCCATGCTGGAGACCCGGGTTTGGTTCCCAGTACTTGCCCAGGCAAAAAAATAAAAAAAACAACAAAACTGCTCATTGTACAACTTTTGCAAAATGCAATAAAAGAGAGAGAGAGAAAAAAAAAAGCTCACCAGAATCCCTATCCAAGAGGTAACCAATAAAACTTTGCCATACTTTCTTCAAGTCTTTTAAAAATAATTATAAGACTATAGGGATGATTTAAAAATTTAAGATATACAATTTTTGTCTTTCTTTAAATTTAATTTTACATCACCATATTTTCTCTAATTCAATCAACATTCAGATCTGCAAGTAAATCAATAAAAATTTTATTTAAAAAAGTGATTTTGAAATGTTTCAAATTCTACCATGAGAATGTAGAGAATGTACCATAATGTATTTAACCTCTCAGCACTGTTGGGATTTGGGTTGCATCTAATTTCTGCTATTAAAAACAAATAATACCATGATAAAATCCTTTGACTCCATCTTTGATTATTTCTTCAGGGTAGAAAATTTATGGATCACACAGCTTGTACATTTTTTATGACTCAATGCATATTGCCAAATGATTAAAAAGAAAGGCTATTCTGATACTTATTTACAACAGATACTTTTATGAAAGCTGATCCCTATGATACTTATCAATACCTAGTAATAAAATTTTTAAGGTCTTTGCCATTAGATATAAAAATCTTATTTTTCTGATTTCTTTGAGTATTGGGTTGTATACAAACACACACAAATATATCTTCTTTACCATTTGCATTTATTCTTTTGTAAATTCCCTCATTCTTAATTTTGCCCATTTTCCCACTGTTCTATTGATTTTTCCTATTGATTTATAAGAGCTTTTTATATGTTACATGCTATATCTGTTTCACATATAATTCTCCTAATTTATCGTCTGCCATTTAATTTTTTTCTTCCAACTGCTTACTGACATTAAGAAATTTTCCTCTTGTTTCTTTTTCCCCATTTCAATTAATCTAATTGACCTTCCTCACCCTTAGATAAATAAATTTTAACATTTTTCTTCTAGTTTTAATGTTTCTGCTTTTTAAGTTTATATTTTATATGTGGTAATATTCTATTTGATCTTTTCCCAAATGCTTAATCCTTACAATAATATCTTTTGTTATATAATCCATTCTTTCTCTCCAGGATTGAAACCAGGAGTAAGGGCTGATACACACTCAGAACTTCTTCCTTTTCATGTTCACAACAGATAAAAATAGCTGCTCCTAGGACTGCTTCCTACAGAGCAAGGAAAGGTTTAGAATCCTTATCAGGACTTCTTCATTCAAACATTTACGTAGAGTCAATTATGAGCAAACACTGGGCTAACGGTAGGGATGGAGTGGTAAGACCAGACAGAGGCTCTATCCTTGTGGATTTTGTATTTTCGTGGGTGAACTGGATGTACAGTGAAAACTTACACACTGGATGTATTTAACAAATAATAACATACTAGTCAATCCTGAAGAACATCTTGACAATATGTAAGATTCTACATACTAATGTTCTGTGCACTAGAGTAACTTTCCAGAAACCTACAACCTCCAGATAAGTCCCCGGACCAGATAAGCCCTGAAACCTAGAGGGCCCAGCCTCTCCAGAACATCAGCTAGTTCCAATTCCCTACCCCATATTATCGACAGCCCCCTCCAACATGAAAATGTTAGAATGGGCATAGCCTAAACACCCCTAAGGAGAGGGATAAAAAGATCAAAGGTGATGGTGGACTTATACAGAGAAGGTAGGGTTTAACAAACAAGTGTGGCTGCTGAATCATTAAATTATTTCTTTTACTCTCCAGGATCTTAGAGCAAGTAGAAGTAAAAACCTAAAATTGTGGAACTGTAATCCATACTAAACTCTGAAATCTGTTTTACAATTGTTGCGCAGTGCTTTGAAATTAATTCCTTTTTTGTATGTATGTTATTTTTCATGAAAAAGAAAAAAAGATGATAAAAAATATATATATTCCTTCTAGCCTCCAATGTTCTGGAGCAGCTAGAAGGCAAAATCTGAGAGGATGGTATGATAGCCCATGACAAACTCTGGGACCTGTCCTGTCACTACTTGTTGAAGAGTGCTTTGAAAACTATTGCTTTTTACTTTCTTTGCTTTGTATGTATGTTATATTATACAGTAAAAAAAAAAAAAGTTAAAGAAAAGTACACTAGCAAGTGCCATAAGGGTAGTATGATAACCTATCGCAGGAAAATCAAATATTAATAGAATGGTGGGTCAAGAACGGTTTCCAGAGCCCTAAAGGACAAACAAAGTGGGGAGAAATGGGGAGGGAAAACTTTTATTTCAGGTAATAGGGCAGACTAAAGAATAAAAAAAATCCCTTCTCAGGGTTTTGAGAAAACAACTTTTAAAAAAATGGTAAAAAATAATATACACTCACACATATCCACATTAAAAAACTGAGCTGGTATGAAAGCAAAACTACAAGGAAGTCAAAGTTGGAAAGTGAGGAAAAAAGTAACTCCTGAAACCAAGATAGCCCTTAGGGAAGCAGTCCAATTCTGGAACCTGAAATTCTGCTTTTGCTGCTATGGGGTGCAGGAGAGACAAAACAAGGCCCAGGAGCAGCTAGAAGGGCTAAACGACGAGTCAGAGACAAGACACTTACTTACTGAGGACCCCTAGTATTATACTCCACAGTATTAGAACCTCAAGTACCATACTCCTCAGCATCAAGGTGCTCTAGAAATAAACCCACAGCACAGAAGGAAGAGCGAGGGGACATACTGGCCTTAGCCGGTGGGTGATCTCCCCTGAGCATCAACCAGTTCCTTTAAGCTGTACTACACAGTGGTTTGTAGTTTGAGCTCACGCCATGCTATGTTAGACCTGACAGCCCTCAAGTAGAAATTTTAATCGGAAGTGATCAGGGATGATAGTGCCTCCAGCAAAAGGCAGTAGCAAATGCAAATGCCCTTTCAGGCAAGTATAATTATACCCCACAATTCTTTCATAAATCAGTATGGAATTTTACATTGTGTTCCGCTGCAGTAAAAGGTAACAGCCGGCATTCTAGGGCTGAAAGGCTGAGATTCTGTTTCTACCACTTTCTAGCTGTACATATTGGCCAAGTTACCTAATGTGTCTCATCTCAGGTTTCTCATCTGCAAAATGGGATCATGGAACAAATCTCAAAGGGTTATTATAAGAAATAATACACATTAAGTGGTTAGTACCATATACGATATATAAGTACAAATTAATGTAAGTTACTGCTATTTTATTACCATTTTTTCCTATGTATACTGTTGTAATACTCCTTATACATTATTTTGCTTATTAGAATTTTCTCCATTTTTCATTCTTAAATTTGTTAGAGGTTTGCACTAAGTGAAATGAATTAAAATGCATTTTATTTAATCTACTAAATCCAAGACTTTATCATTTCAACATGTTATCCATATCCACAAACTTATCAATGATACTTTATATTCTCTTTTTCCATAATAAACCTTTGAACTGTGGTGCATTTTACACTTACAGCCCTATTCACTTTGGACAAACTGCATTTCAAATGCTCAGTAGCCAAATGTAGTTGGTGGCTCCGAATCAGGTCTAAAACACAACTGTTTTCATGTTTTCTTCTTTAGAGAAGTTGTAGGTTTATGGAAAAATCATGCATAAAAAGCACAGTTCCTATATACCACCCTATAATTAACACCTTGCATTAGTGTGGTATAGTTGTACGTCACGAAATAACACTTTTATGATTGTACAATTAACTAAATTATAGTCCACCATTTACAGTAGGGTTCACTACTTGTGTTGTATCATCCTAAGTATTTTTTTAATTTTTTGTATTCTAGTAACATATATATAACCTAAAATGTATTTTAACTATATTCAAATATATAATTCAGTGTTGTTAATTATGTTCACAATGTTATGCTACCATCCCCACCATCCATGACCAAAGCTTTTCAACCAAATTGAAACACATTAACTCCATCTTCCCCATACACCCCGAATATAGACCCCAATAACTTATATTCTAGTTTCTGATTCGATGAATTTGCTTATTCTAATTGTTTCACATCAATGAGATCATACCGTTTTTATCCTATTATATCTGGCTTATTTCACTCAATATGATGTTTTCAAGGTTAATCCATGCTATCACATGCATCAGAACTTGGTTCCTTTTTATAGCTGAATGATATTTAATTGTGTATATGTAACAATTTATTTATTCATGCTTCAACGGATGGACACTTGGGTTGCTTCCATCTGTTGGCAATTACGAATAATGCCACTATGAAAAAACATGATTCTTTTTTTTAATTTCTTTTTTGGGGGATGCATGATCCAAGAATCAAGCCCAGGTCACCCACATGGAAGGCAAGCATTCTACCACTGAATCTCCTGGGCATCCCCTAAGCATGACTTCTAACACTGCTCTGTAATGCTAAGGCAAGGGATGGAGAGAAACGTGTTATCTTTGAAGAACAAAAATCTTCCCAAAGCCTTTTACAATAATAATAAATGTTCAAATATACATAGGACCAGGTATGCAAACCTTAATAATTTTAGTTTTCTGTTTTTTGCATTACTTTTCTTAACTCATGGACTTCTGTTGTTAACTTTATTTCCTTTGGCTCATGCTGAGATTCACTTATCAGCATTCTTTGTTTTTTCAATAATGAAAGCACTGAAGAATATTAAAACATCTCCAGGGCAAGCTTTGGACATATCCCGTAAACTTTAGTATGAAATGTTTCCATTCTGCTGTTTTCAAAACGGGCTATCAGTCTACTATTTACTTCCTTTTGGATTAAATACATAGTTAGGGAAATTCTTCACATTCCAAGTATGCTGAAGTTCCCATTTAAAAGTTTGTTTCTGAGTGTAGTTTTATTGCATTAAGGTCAAGGGTGGGTGCCTATCTAATTTTTATGGAGTACTTATTTAGGTTTTCTGTTCTCTATTCTATCATAAATTTATGTAATTATTTCATAAATGCTTAAAAATCTACTTTTTTCTGTTTAATGGATATTGAGCTTAGCATTTATTGATACTCATTATATTTTTAAAATTATCTTTGCCATTAATGATATGATTTGCCTTTTCAGTGGTTGAAACTATCCCAAAATGCCTCATAATTTTTATCAATTTTTGCTTTATTCATTTGGAAGAATAATTTCGCTACAATATTCTCTTACAGATATTACATTTGTTCATTTAAAATTATAATTTCATCTAATTAAATATATTTTTAAATATTTGAGCTAGTCTGAAATTAGCATACCCACACTCTTTGTCTCCATATGTCTAAGACAACCTATTATAAATTTTATTTTAACACTTTAATAGAATTATTTTTGGTGTGTTTCTTGAAATAGTATGAAGTTAAGATACTGCTCTTTAATCAAACATTAGAGTTTTTGCATGATAATAATAGGAGTTTAAAGCATTTATTAAAATAATTGATGTATGGCCTGACTTTTCCTGTAATACTATTTTTACTCATTTTGATCTTTATTGAGAAAAATATCTACAATTCCCCCCTTTAAAAGCATAACTGAGTTTATGAAATGTTTACAGCATATAACCACCACTACAATACTTATTAAAATAATTACACCATCTCCAAAAGTTTACTCATGCTTCTCTGAAGAAACCCCTCTCCCTACCACTTTCTACCACTGAGTAACTTATGATCTTTCTAGACTGTCATAGAAATAGAATCATACAGCACAGAGTCTTTTTGCTCCTGGTTTCTTTCACTTCTCAAAATATTTTTCAGATTTTGTCCTGATTGCTGCATGGTTTTTTTTCCTCTTTCAGCAACTGAGTAACCTTCCATTGTATTAATATACTACAATTTGTTTACCAAATCTCCAGCTATAGGAATTTGGGTTGTTTCTTGTTTTTGGCTGCTATGAAGCTACTATGGATATTCATCGACAAGTTTTTGTGTGCACATTTTCTTTATTTCTCTTGAGTAAATACCTAGAAATGGAACCGGAGGATCATATTTTAAATGTATATTGAGTTTTTTATAAAAACTACCAAGCTCTTTTGCAAAGTGGCTATACCATTTTAAACTTCTACCAGCAGTGTATTTTAAAGTTCCATACACTTTCACACCGAGGCGTCACATCCTCACCAATGTGCCATACTGCATATTGCAAGGACTGTTAATTTTATCCATTGTAATGGGTATGAAATTGGTATCTTAGGTTAATTTTATGCTTTAGAAAATATAACTAATGATGTTGAGCATCTTTTCATTTATTTATTGCCAGTCCTATATTTTCTTTGATGATATATCTCTTGCCCATTTTAAAATTTCGTCATCTTCTTATTGTAAGTGCTCTTTTCATATAATACAAATAAAAGTCTTTTATCAAAACATGTTTTGCAAATATTTTCTCCCAGCCTGTGGCTTGTTGTTTTATATTCTTATGAATTTTTTGAAGAGCAAAAAATTTCAATTTAAATGAACTCCAATTAATCTTTTATTTATTGACTTTTTTTGTTTGAGTTTGTGGTTTTTTATTTTGTGTGTGTGTGTACTATTTAAGAAATCTTTCTTCCAACCTAAGGTCACTAAGGTTTTTCCCTCTGCTTTCTACAGAAGTTTTATAAGTTTGGCTCTTATGATTAGGTCTACGGGCCATCTCAACTTAATTTTTGTATATGAGATAAAATAAGGGTCAAGGTTCATTTTTTTTTTTCAATTTATACTTTGACCAATAATAACCTTTAAGTTTTATAAAAACACCCTACTTTTTTCACCCCTGATGATCCATGTCAAGTTGAAAAAATAACACTTATATTAACACAAGAAAAGTTTGTTTTTAACCCAACTCACATAATGCTTTAGAGTGTTTTACATAGTGTTGTATAGAGTTTTAACCCAACTCACACATATCTGTTTTAAAATGACTATTATTACATGGTCATTTATATATTTTTTCAAAAACAACTTTCGATATTCTTACCCAGCTTTATAAACAACTTAAAACAATTATTTATAGGTCATGCTACTGGCAAGTTCTCTTTAGAACAAGATCTTTTTATTCTTTAGTATTCTTTTGGCGGGCTGGCAAATGACCTAGGGGAGTTTCTTGAAGAAATGTATACTGATGTATAATTCCCAAGTTCGTAATAGCATATCATTTCTTTCTGATGCCTTTATACATGAGAGAACTTGGCTATTCTTGGGTCTCTCTCTTTTTTTTTTTTCTCTCAAAACTCTATAGACATTTTATTTGGACATTTATCATTATAGTAAAAGGCTGAAGTAGGATTTTTGTTCTTTGAAGATAATATAGTTCTCTCTACCCCTTGCCCTTGCTTTCTACAGCAGTATTAAAAGTCATTCTTTAGACCTACCTGGTTAGGGGCCACTAACTACATGTGACTACTCAGCATTTAAAATGCAGCTAGCTAAAAGTGAAATGGGCTGTAGGGGAGAAATGCACAGGAATTCAAAGATTTAGTATGGAAAAAAGAATGTAAAATATCACTGATAAGTTTTAAAATATGGATTACATTTTGAAATGATTATATTTTGGATACATGGGATAAAATAAAATACACTATTAAAATCCATTTCACTTGTTTCTTTTCACTTTTTAAAATGTGGCTACGAGGAAATTTAAAATTACACATGGCTCATATTATATTTCTATTTACAGCACTGCTCAAGAATCAAACTATCTGGATTCATATGTTGGTTCTACAATGCATTAACTGACTCACAACTTGAGGAAATTTCTTTCATAAGTGTCAGTATTCTCATCTGGAAATAAGGGAAAATAACTACATTACCTCAAGACTTATCATGGGAACAAAGTAAGATTATGTATACAAAGCACTTAGAACACTGTGGGCACATAATTCTTATTAATGAGAGCTATTACTGTTCTTAAAGGAAGAATTATTTTTTAATCTTTGAAATTCAAACACTTTTCTAGGATACAGCTAGATATGGGCAGCTTTCTTCTGAGTAACCTAGATTATAGGGCCCCTTTTGATATGCATGCATATAATTCTTTTCAGCTCTTGATAATTTTTCTTTGATTCCATCATGCTAAGGATGAACCATCCAATACTCTGGCCTTGAAGAGTCTGGAGCTCCTAATTCTCATTAACTTTTCACCACAGTACCACATCTACGCCACCTGCATCTACTCCATCCCGGAGTAACATGACAAAAAAAGAGAGGATTTCATTTAAAATACCAAATCTCTCACATTTCATCCTCCAAATCCAGCCTTTCAAAACATTTCGGTAGGGTGGTGCAATGGTGGCTCAGCAGGCAGAGTTCTCACCTGCCATGCCAGACACCTGGGTTTGATTCCCAGAGACTCCCATGCAAAAGAAAGAAACAAACAAAAAAATATTTCGGTATACAGTCCCATTCCTATTGCAAAAATATCTTGATCTCATCATAATTTCCAGTTCACTAAGCCTTTCACTTTTCCACTATCCATCAGAGACCTCTGGACTTACTCCCTCCCTCACTCCCTCTTCTACTTCCCTCTTTCTCCCTTCCTTCTTTTATCCAGCTTAGATAACAAAGTCCATCATTATAACTATGTTCTTGAATCAGTGAAGTAGTTTTAAACTCAAGTTTTTGATAAATACGATTTGTGGTGAAAGAGAACAGCACTGCATTGAAGCATAGAAGCACCAAATTTTAATATCAGTTCCATTGTGATTTACAGAATGACTTCTGGAAAGTTCTTTATTAAGAAAATGAAGAGAACATGTACCCTTCCTATAGCATGGAGTTACTGAGAGTATTTAATGAAATAAGGTATATGGATGTGCTTCTTTTGTTATGAAGGAGAATGAACTATAAACAGGAAAACCACAGCAAATAAGGCTGAGAAGGATTTAAAGTTGAAGATGGATAAGAAGTTAGTTGGGGACACATCCTTGCTTTAAATGCGTTTATGTCTCTAAGCTCAGGTGGGGCATGGTATATATGTAGATCTGGAACAAGAGTTGTAATGTGAAGAACCAAAGAGAATGGCAGAGCTATAGGACAGAGATACAATGGCACACATTCAAGGGAAGTGACAAGGATAGAGCCAAGTGCCTGGAAACCATTTATTACATCAATGTGCCAGAAGACCTATTTAAGTGTCCACTGGGCTCCTGGCACTGCCATTTGAGGTTTGGGTGAAGAAAATGATCACCGATGATTGGTGAGAAGGAAAGAGGGCTTAGAAGGTATGTCAGGTCTTCTAACAACTGGAAAATTTACTCTATTTAGTTCCAAAGGGTATAACCCATGCATTTGTGAGAAGCCACTATTGGTCAAGTTTTGTTGTAAGAGCTGGACAGAGAGATCAAAGCTATTGATACTGCCCTCCAGTTTCCCACCATCAAGTGGGGAAGGCAGAGGAGCTAACAGAAAATTATATATATGTCTGCATTTGGCTGTTATTAATGCACAGGGCCAATGGGAGAAATAAAAAAAAGATGAAGATTTCAGTAGAGCATAAGGTGACTATTGCTAAAAGAGTTGTTAAATATGGAACAAGGTCCTTTGGGAAGTAATGTTCTCCTACATCTGGAAGTATCCAGAAGCAGAAGATTAATAACCATTTCTAAAGAATAATTTATAGAAGAAAAAGGAAGGTTATTTCAGATGACTGCCAAATTTCTTCCTAATTAAGATTCTGTGATTCTCAAAGGGGGATGGGTTCACTCTTTAGGACGCCGTTATATAAAGAAAGATTTGCCTGGGTATAAAGTGAATTACACAACTGACACAACAAGATTCTTTTCCACTGCAGATTAGGATTTCTGTTGGTTGTCTACAATTGTCCATGCCCAATATTTAGCAGCTGTGCCAGATTGACACTATTTTGTACGCCAGAAAAACCACGTCCTTTAGGATCTTTTTTATTGTTTCCATGGAGATGTGCCTCTTCCCATTAAAGGTAGGATTGCTTACTGGAGCCCTTTAAGATGGACCCATTTTGGAAAAAGCTTGAGAGCCAACAGAGCCCACACAGCCAGAGACCTTTGGAAATGAAGAAAAACACCCCTGGGGAAGCTTTATGAAACAAGAAGCTGGGAGAGAAAACCAGCAGACATTGCCATGTGCCCTCCCTGCTAAGAGAGAAACCCCAAACTTCATTGGCCTTTCTTGAGTGAAGGTAATCTTTTGCTGGTGTCTTAATTTGGACATTTTCACAGCCTTAGAGAACTTACAACTTAATACATTCCCCTTGTTAAAAGCCATTCCATTTCTGGAATATCGCATTCCAGCAGCTTTTGCAAATTAGAATAGCAGCCAAAGACCAGACTTTTGAAAATGGAAAGGTATGTTTTCAAATGCATTTCATGTCTCCATGTTCCTTCCATGGTCTTGCGCCCACCATCCAAGAGAGAAAAGCTCACTCTGGAGACAAAGGTGGAGGACAAAGGTCAGAAGGGCACTACTGACCTTACAGAACCAGTGCTCATATACAAAAAGCACATGGGCAATCCAGGAAGCAAAAGGCAATACAGAAAAAGGATAAATGGCAATTTTTCCAGATTTGGAAACATTTAACTTCAGCCAACCTTTCTGCAAAGACACAGACCAAAAAAGAGAAGGATTAAGAGCCTAAATTCATCAACTATTCTAGAAAAACAGGCCAAAATGTATACTCTCTGATGAGAGCACAAAAGTAATTTGTTTCTTTTTATTAGGGAATGAGGAGTTAACATGGTGGACTTGAAAGAGAAAATTTAAGAGATTTATTATACTTATCTTCACTACATGCAAGGTGTCATGTTAGGGGAAGATAAAGGAAATAGAGTTTATTGAGTACCTACTATGTGCCAAGTATTGTGCAAGACCTCATTTAACTATATTTAATATTCACCAAGAAGGGGAGCTGGAGCTACCAATTCTGACAGACTATTAAATTCTGTGGGCTGCTCTGGGTATTACCATATTATTAGTGAAATCAGACAAGACAATGAAGAAGGCCACACACCTCGCTTCATTTCTCACTCCTTTCCAGGGCATCCGAGAGCAGAACATGCCCTCTGCAAAACTAGTCCCAGGTCTTCTATCTTTCCCATGTAGGCCAAGTCTAACTGGAACTGCTCTAGCCCTACAGGGGTATTTAATCACAGACTTGAAGCTCAAGCATTGTGCTATCTGAGCCATAATCAAGGCCTGGCAATCAGAAAACCTAGACCCAGTTTTGGAAAAAGAAATGTTGAAGTGAAGAAGTCTGATGTCCAGATGCTGCCAAAAAATGTATCTAACATCTTGAGCAATTTGCTTGTCCACTTGACCTCATTTGAGGTGGGGGTGGGGGGCGGAGATGAGTATTAGGCTTCCTTCCACCCTTGAGACCCTATGATTCCATGTTCTCGCCAGTCCCTTCCAGCTGAAAATGCCTATCATTCAGGAAGCAACTCTTCCTAAGAAACACACAGGAAAGGTGGTAGTTTATCCACCTCCCTAGTGAGAAGAACAATAGAAGTTTGCCTCCCAAAGGACTGCAGGGTGCAAAAAGATTGCAGTTATCTAAAGAAAGCCTCAGTAATACTCCATAGAGACCAGCACAAAGGCGATTAAGGATGAGTAGGAAGCCAATTTTTAGAGTCAACCACCAATATTTTCTGTAACCAGAGGCCAGAATTCCACTTCAAGATCTTTCTGATGTTGGTAATGAGCATGCATCAGAGCTAAAAGAAAAGGAGCTAAATTAGGGCCCCCAGCTAGACAGGTGAATCATGAAACAGTCACAGCTCCAGCCACTTCCCTCCAAGAGCTTAGAATCATTCTCACCCCAGTGGTGGCATGGTGGTGAGTTTCTGGGCAAACTGGGGCAAGATCAAAGGCTAGTAGGCATGCAGGGCTTTGTCTGAAACCTGAAAAGAAATATTTTGCTGATATAAAGCACACTATCTAGAGTAAAGGCTGTTTGGTTTGGAAATGACCCTTGGATGTGAGTGGTATAGCTACCCCAAACCTCAGCAGTATCATTAGGCAGGTGCTCTTTGATCTCCTGAAGGAAGCTTCGGTCCCAGCAGGCCTCTAAAGGGAAGGTTCACACTTGACCCATTTGTTCTTCAGGGACAGCCAGGAAAGGAACATCACTGAGAGCCTTGAGGGCCCTTGTCTAGACAAAATTACAGTATCTTTGCTTAAAAACAGGCCATAAAGATAGAAATATAACATAGGAGGAAAAGCATGGACTGCAGAGTCGGAGAGTTGTGGGTTTTCATCCTGACTCTGACACTTACTTTAGCCATGTGATTGGGTGGTTTAAACTCCCTAAATCTCATTTTCCTCCCTGTACAATGGAGATAATAATAAGACCTGCTTCATGAAGGTGCTTTAAGCATTCCATGAGAGAGCCATGTAAAACATTAAAAACAAAGTAAGTATTTCATGAATAATAAATTTTAAGATTGTAGTAGACAGGGTCCAAAGTCACAGAAAAGAGGAATTCTGACTTCAACTGTAACTCCTCGGTGGCAACTTCATTCCCCATTATGCAGCTCACACCACATCTGCCTGATTTTAGGCAAAAACTCTTCAATTCTGTGCATTGATTTATGAATTATCTGTGAAACGGAGTTAAAGAAAACTCTTTTCACCCCACGGAGTTGTCGGGAGAAGCAAATGACAGCATGTCAACATCTGCAAAGCTCTACACAAAAACAGGTTTTCCTACTCTTCTGCTGATAGGAGGTGCATTTCTGGAGAGGAGCTCAGAGCACAAAGACATGCTCAGGCCTGACAGCCTATTGATACAGGGACTTGGAGGCCAAGATGAATGGGCTCAGGTAAATACCAAGAAAACCAAGGAGCGTTTCACAGGCCACAGAGATCAGCAGGCAGAGTGATCACTATTGACAAATCCAAACTAATTGCTCTTTATGGAGAGAAATGAACCAGCCCATTGCAAATTTCCCACAGTTCGTTTTTAATCATGAACCAGCCCTCAAAAATTCCCTTCTCCCTAATCCTCCATTCTCCAGCACTAACAGATATAGTAAGGAACCCATAGGAACATTGCCAAGAAATGCCATTTCCAACAGCTGCACAAAGTGATTTATCAGAGCCATATAAGGGGAGACCATCATATGAGCTTCCTGAACACAACCGAAGAACACAGCACGATTCCACTCCTCTCTTTTTTTTCCTTCTTCTCTAATGTAATCTACTGGATGGTGTTTTAAAGTGTTCCCTTCCTGGTATACTTGTCATGGAACACTATCCACTCACCTGCCCCAGGGCTGCTCCTGGGATTTATGTGGGCTGGTGCAGATGGACCAAACATATTTATGTCACGGCAGGGTCACGTGCAAATAAATGCCTAGTTGCCCACCCATGCCCTAAGGCACAGCTGGCTTCAGGAATATTGTGACTCAACAATGATAAGGAAACCCTTGCCTATTGGCTTTATTAGTCTTAGGGCACCCAGAGCTGAATTTATCATGTAACAGTCACTCAGCAAACATTTTCATATTCATAGGCCAAGTGTTAGGGATACAATGCTAATAAAAAACAAACATGACCCCTATCCTTCTGGAGCTTACAGTCTAGGGGAGCACCAGATATTCATCACTCATCACAAAGAGTGAGCAATTAGTGATGACTGTAATGAAGAAATGTATGTGATCCTGTGAGAACATACAACAAAGGAACCCGTATGAGATGATGAAGGCCAGGAATGCTTCCCTGAGTAAAGGCAGCTTACACAGAAGAACCTGGAATGAATTAGCAAGGAGGGAAAGGAAAGAAGTGGGGGAAAGAGTTTAACAAAGGAAATAACCTGTGTAAAGACATCCTGATGAGAAGGAAGGAGCAAAGCAAGTGTGAAGACCTGATGAGTGACAAAGGGCACAGTAGTAACAAGATGAAGTTGGAAGGAGGCAGGATCTGACTGTGTCTGGAAATGCAACCGTGAAACCACCAAAGGGTATTAGACCGAGCATATGGAGTGACATGATTGGGCATGTTTTTTGGAAAGCCAATGGTAGAGGGTTGAATTGTGGTGCCCAAAAAGATATGCCCAAGTCCGAATCTGCTGTACCTACGAATATGACCTTTTTGGAAAGAGTCTTTGCAGAATTAATAAGTTTAGGAGCTCAAGATGAGATAATCCTGGATTAACCAGGTGGTTCCTAAATCTCTTAAGAAAAGGAGCAGACAGACATGGGGGTTGGGGGGAGACCATGTAAAGACAGAGGCAGGGACTGGAGTTCTTCAGTCTCAACCCAAGTAGCTCCTGGAACCATGAGAAGCTGGAAAGAAGCAAGGAAGGATTCCATTTCCCCAGAGCCTTCAGAGGGAGCATGATCTGCTGAAACCTTGGTTATGGAAGAACAGCCTCCACAACCGTGAAAAAATAAACTTCCATTGTTTAAAGATACTGAGTTTGTGGTAAGTTGCTATAGCAGCTCTAGAAAACGAATATACTGACTCTTGCTAATATCAGAGAATAGACTTGGGGGAGCAGAGATGGGCATAGCAGAAGGGAGGAAACTAGTCTGGAAAAAAAATTATCATTGTGTTGGGGAAAGATCACAGAAGCCTGGACTAGGCGATGGCAGGGAGATGGAGACAACTAAGGATGTGGTATGGTTAGATAAGGCGTAATGAAATGAGACACGTCAAAGATGAACTCTCGGGTTGTACAGCAGCAAATAAGTAGAGGGTAGTGCTACAAACCAGGACAGGATCGGGTTTGGAGAGTGGGATAGATCATGGCTTCGGATTTCTTGATCATTGGATTATGCATAATTTATTACTTCTGTCATCAACATTATTATTGCTATCATTATTTTATTGTTATAGAAAACGTGTGTTTTGCAAAATGCTTTCATAGTCATTATCCTTACTGGATTCTGACAACAACCTCATGGAATACAGGTCTTTGAGAGGCAGGTGTTTAATAGGTAGGGACCTTAATTGCAGGTGTTAGGAACCTTGTATAGGCAGTGGTAGAGATAGCGCTGGACAACAAGACTCTGGAGACAAGATTGCTTCCAGCACATTTGAGTGTATTTTAAAAAATAAATTATTATTTTTTAAGCCATGCAGCTCTCAATTCAAAAATCCAATATGTAAATCAATGAACAACTGGTTAGGTCAGGCTGGATTAAAATTAGCAGAGGGTGGAGGATGGCAAGAGCCCCAGTGTTTTCTCCTTCACCCACCTATTTCACACAAGACCAGAGGAACTGCATGGAAGCCCTAGGGCTCCCAGGAGCAATTACAGCCCATGGTGCCTCATGCATCAACCCTCAACTATCAATGAGTTTCATAACAGTCCACATATCAAGAGAATTTTCAATACCTTGGCTGGAAAGAGGAACGAAGCATTTTCAAGAACCTGCTACATTTCAGTCACTGCAAGACCTTGACATGCTTTATCTTAGTTAATTCCCTTCCTACAGCTGCAGACTGTCCCAACCCATTTGACAGCTGAGAGAGCTAAAGCTCAGAAAGAAAATCAGACAGGTTTTCAGTGGCAACCAGGATTTGAATTTGGGATTTCTTTACCCCCTTTGTGTTTTCTGGTCTTCGCGTTTATTTAAAAAGTAGAGGGTGTAGACTTGAAAGGGACTCAGCACAGGACTGCCAAAAGCAAGCGGAATGATTAAGGAGGAGACAGAAGTATCCTTCTATGCCCAAGGCTGCCCCTCCTCTCCAGCTGCTTTTTCCCAAGGTGTGGGCGCTAAGACCCTGGGAGACAGAGTGGCTTGTCTTCATCTTAATTAGCGCAGCAATTTGCTAAATTTTGTTTTTCCCTTTTTAAGAGTGTTAATCAATTTTAGCTCAGACTAGATTGGAATGGCACGCAAATTACCACGACAATCCCCAAATGCTAAATTCTAAACATCCGACCAACCTTGGAACCTGAAATATGTAAAAATCAAAATTTCCAGCCAGCATCTCTGTGATCTATTTAAAATGTTATGGCTCTGAAATGAAAAGATAGCAGCTTTACGAGGTTTGCACAAGCAATTTGCCAGAATCAACCTCACACCTAAGTCCTTCCCAAGGTGACTGGAGACAGAACATCCAAGTATTTCTGAAAGTTACATGTTCCAATAATAATAGCAATTTGTTAAACCCACAAGCCTTACAGAATACCTACCATGCACCAGAAATAAAGAAAAAAACTGAAAAGACATGCCCCTACCCACATTTAAGAAGGTTCTAAACTTGAGAAGAAGATAGGTAAGTGAACTGAAAATTTCTTCCTGCCTGGAGAAGGAATGGAAGATTCTAGAGGAGGTGGCAATGCAGATAAGACATTAAGCACAAGTAGGAGTTGGGACAAGATATGTGGGAAGGGATGTCAGATAGAGGGAACAGCATAATCAAGGGCTCAAACATAGGAGAAAATGCAGAGAGAAGCTGGTGTTAATGAAGTAAATTTGCAGGAATATCTAGAGATGAGACTGTGGCAGAATCAAAGTCCAGACTTAAATCAGGCCATGAAATCTCACTACTGAGGCAAGTAAAGTGGCAAGAAGGATATTATGCAAGGGGACACAACTCATCCAAATGAGACCCTCCTGCCCAACATAATCCTTAATATTTATTCAGCACAGTCTCATTAAAATGCATTTGCAATATATTTTCTCATTTGAGCTTCTTAAATACCTTGTGAAGCTAGAGTTATCATCACCTTTTTTATAGGTGAGAAAACTGAGGCCAGAGCTGGTAGGTGATTTGCATTGTGTCTCATAACCAGTAAACGCAAGCCAAGTTCATCAGACTCCGGGTAACAGAATTTTCTGTTTCAGGTAATAACAGATCAGTGGCTTCAACAGCAGCACTTGATGGCCAGAAATGCCCAGACGAAAGTGATTCTGTGTTAATGATGGTTACTTTGATGTTTTCTGTAATCAAATCAGATCCAGTGAAAATAACCTCACTGATACTAGCCTATCTTCACTTTCATTATCCCCACAGCTTTTATTCATTCAACGGGAGTCAACAGGCCCTTACGGGGGCAGCACCCAAAAAACTAAACAGAATTACACGGTGTTAAAGAGCAAAGCATCGGGAGCCAAATCAAAATGGGTTCAGACATCAAATTCTGGCAGTCACTGGACATTTTCAGTAGGGAGATGAGGTTTCTGCCATTGCTGTGGACTATTAAACTGGAAGCAAGAAAGGATGCCAGGTTGAGGAGACCAGGGAGGCACCTCTGTGCCCGCCTGTACCTTGAGCTCGTCTGCATTATAGAAGTCCACACGCACGGCAGGCACCATCCAGGTCTGGAAGAGCGTGGCCAGGATCTGCTCGGCAATGGTGTCCGCAATGAGGTGGAAGTGAAGGGGGTTCCGCCTGTGGGAATCGAGAAGAAGAAGAGTCAGTAGGGAGGGTTAAGACTTTTGAGCTCTAGCAGCAAAAACAAGAGAGATTCTTAACAATCCCTAATGTGTGTACAGGCTCTAACAGCAATTGGGAAAGTTAAATCAGGCACATTCCCAAACCAGTGCTTAGTGATGAGACTGTCAGAACTGAAAAGGAGAGAAAGCATCTCACCCAATCACAGCATTTTAAAAGAGGTGACAACCTTGGACCAGAGAGGGTAAAATACCTGTGATACCTAATTCATGCCAACCACCATTCATGTTATTAGGACATTTGTGTTTCCAAAAATAAAAACACACTCAAACAATTTGACCAACCCTTTACATCTATCACTTGGGCATCTCGGCATTAATGCAGACCTGTATCAAGAGAGGCAAGACTTCAGACTGGCTGTATGTAAAAGATGCATCTTGTAGAGCACAGTGCTAAGTTCCATTTTCTGTTTGTGCTTCTCCAAAGGAAAATCAGGCAATAAAGATGGATTCATAAGGGGTCCTGTCACTAAATTCAGTTTATCCTCACTTTTAATATGTCTACAGCTTTTATTCATTCAACCTCAGTCAGCTAGCCAATACTGGGCCGGTACCCAAAATACAAAACAGAATTTTACAGTGTTAAAGAGCAAGAATCTGGAGTGGGCAATGGTGGCTCAGTGGCAGAATTCTTGCCTGTCATGCTGGAGACCTGGGTTTGACTCTCAGTGCCTGCCCTTGCAAAAAAAAAAGAGCAAGTATTTGGAGTCAAATTGAAATGGGTTCAAATCCCCAGTCTGATATTTATTCATGTAGAACTTGAACATGTCACTTGAACCCTCTGCACTGTTAATTCTGTAAAATATTGATAAAAACCTCCTCATAGGGCTACTATGTGGATTAAATGAGATAAATGTCATGTATAATGATAATATCAACAATAAACACAGATAGGATAATAAAAGCAGTTATGCCTTATTGAGGGGCTCCGAGGCCCAAAGCAATATTTCAGTCAAAAAGAACTATCATAAATGCTATCATGCTATTAAAAATAACAATATAAATTGTAGCACAAGGAATGAGCACCTACTAGAAATAAAGCACTGTGGGAAATCCAAAGATGAGAATGACCTGATTTTTGACTTCAGGGAGCTCATACTATTCAGAGAGACAGATGATTCACAATTAAATATAATTCACAATTTAATTTAAAACTAAATATAATAATGACTATAAAAGAACACGACTAAATATAATAATGACATGAAAGCACACATAGTTCTATGGGAGTAAAGAAAAACAAGAGTTTAATTCTGATTAGGACAGAGTATAAGAGGAGGGGGAAGCAGTGCCCTAAAGGATAAATACAGGCTAAGAGAGGCTCAAAGGGACAATGGATACAATCCAAGGAGAGCAAATAGCAGACCATGGATGGAGACCAAAATATACTGGGCAGACAAGGCCAACAGTAGGGACATTAGGGTTTGAATAGGAAGGAGGGAGTTGGGATCACATAGAAGGCAGTGCAATGAACATTCTGGACTATACCTGCTAGACATGAGGGAGCAATATGGCCTGCCTCTTAGCTCTCAGCCTCCTGTGCAATTGCCCCCCACCCATTTTCTGTGTTCCAGACATGCAGACCATTGTTCAGTTTCTCATGCATGTGATGTTCTCCCCATAGGCCCATACATGTTTGTTCTGCTCTGTAGGAAACTCTCTCATTTGCTCATTCAATAAATAGTGAGTGCAGACTATCTGTCAGGTGATGAGCTGGATGCTAGATACACAGTGGTAAGACACACATCATACCTGCTCACATGAAGCACGTGCATCTAGCTTACTGCTCTCCCCTCCACCACCCTTCACCCTTCCTGTTCAGCATCTAGTTATCTTTGGTTTCACATCATTTGCTCTTAGAATTGTTCTCTGACCACCCATGTCTAGGTTAACTCAGCACCATGCAGTCAACGTACTACCTACATAGTAAGTGGCTGTTTACTTGTCTACATTTCCCTTGGACTGTGAGCTCAGTGAGGTCCAAGAGGATCATGTCAGTTGTGCTCCAATGGATAGCTCCCAGACTTAGCTCAGTGTCTGGAATGTACTAAGAGTTCAATAAATGAACTGAATGCTTGAATGGGTGGTGGACAGTGGATAGATAAAGAAAACAGAGGTGGTCATATCATTTAGGAGATTATTACACCAGGTAGATATGAAATGAGTATATAATTAAGACATTATCCTAAGAAGAGTGTTAAAAGGGCTTAATGCAGAGTGATTCCAGGAGACTATGTCTTAGATACAGTATGCAAGGAGAGGGAGAAGTAGAAGGATACACTGAGGTTCTTAAATCGGTGGTGATGTCTTCAGGACAGGGGCATAATGCAAGAAAGGCACAGTGGAGGGAGACGATAAGTTTGGAACTGGTTGTACCAAGTTTAAGGAGGTGTGGTAAAGCCAGGTGGAGCTGAATGGGAGTCCAGACCTAGAGAAAGTTACCATCCAAGGCCAAACTGCCAAATCCATAAAAGGTGCTAACAGTTGATAAACTGAATAAATTAATAAAAATTTAGGCACTGCAGAATTTCTCCATGGGTCCACTGCCGGGACACTGCAAATTCTTCCACTAAATCACCAATACAGGGGGAGGGGGCGTGACTAATTTATCCTCATTCTGCTTCTCAGAAGAAGGTGTCAGCAGAATGGTTGGTAGATATTAGTGATGAGTGGGCATTAGGGGATGAAGGTGTGTTTTCCCATCGACAAGTGACTTACTTGAAGGGCAAGACAGAGGTAGCTAGCTAGCTAATCAACAGGAAAACAAATGGTCCATTTAGCCCTCGGCATTGGTGCAACCTTTCCCTAAGCCCAGTAGGAGACATTCATGGAGAATGGATAAAGGTAAGACTATATAATTGTCAGTTTGCATTTTCCTCTATTCAGTGGAGGAATGGATTAATTTTAGCCATGGGGTGACCATACCAAATAAGCCAAACAACTTATATTTAGTCCAACACACCACTCTCCTGTCCCCTTCTACTAATCCTGCATCTTGTGTGAAAAGACTAATCTAACATTCATAATACAGCATTGTGAATGCATAGTCAAATACTTGGCCACATTGTCTCTACTGGCAGTCCCCTGAGGATGGAAAACATTTTTTCATCTCCATTCCCAGGGCCCTGCAGAGAGCCTGGCAAATAATGGGTGTTCCTTGAACATTTGTGCAACAGGAAAAGCCAATCTACTCCTATGTCACAGGTAAAAATTGTTAATGGTGCATTCTGTTACAATAGTTCCAAGGTTGGGGTCTACTCCACAGTGCCTGGGTTGGAACCATGGCTGCATTAATTACTAGCTAAGTGATCTTAACTGAGTAGCTTCATCTCTCTAGGCTCATTTTCCTCATCTTCAAAACAGAAGATATAATGGGACCCATTATATTAGGCAATTTTGAGGTTTAAGTGAGGTACAATAGATAAAGTGCCTGTACATGGTAAGAGTTCAGTATATGCTAATAACAATATTAACTTAATATTTGCAAAGTCCCCTTCAGGGAATGGTGAGAACGGGGGAAAATTCAACCTCCCCAAGTTGAATTCTTGATATTCTCACAAGCAGTGTGGACAACCAAAGCTATAGGCTGAGCCCCCAGTCTTGGGGTTTGTTCATATGAAGCGTGACCCCACAAAGGATAGGTCAAGCCTACTTAAGGTTGGGCCTAAGGGTCACCCTCAGGAGAACCTCTTTTGTTGCTCAGATGTGGCCTCTCTCTCCAGCCAAA
>PVIY010024737.1:21438-37737 GCA_004026745.1 Myrmecophaga tridactyla
AAAAAAAAAAAAAAAAAAAAAAAAACTACACACAAGTTAAAAGCATACAACTATATAAGTTGGGAATGACACAACTACCAGAGTGCCACTCCCATACACTGGATGCTGCCAGACTTGGGTGGTACACAACTTGTACAACCTACATGATGGCTCTGCAAAGAGGAGCCCAAAAGCTACAGCTGTGAGGGCAGAACTGGACTTTTGGATGGGTGAAGATGGAGGATAGAGGAAGGCATTTGGCAGGACGCTATATTAGACTAAGGAGTGGGACAGAGTTGGGAAAGTGTGAGCACAACTATGAAAGAACGACAGTCTTAACTGGGTGGATCATACAAAAACATTTATTGGACACCTACTATATGCCAGGAATGGGGATGGGGCACAAAAAGAAAAAAAAATGTCAGAGGACATGGCTTTAACAGCAGGCTGGGCTGAGAACTGCAGATATTATTGTCTAAGAGAAAGAGTCAGACAAGGTTTAGAGGCTCAACAGACACCAGATCAAAGTTCTAATTCCAGGAGTTTAATCTGGTTTCAGAGCAGAAGATGCACTATAATGGGATAAGGCAGGAGGATGCTGCATGCCTTTCTATAAGGCTTCCCCCTCTCATGTCCATTTTCCTTTGATGCATTTAAGTATGTCTCTGGAAAAGACAGTAAATCCTGAAAAGAAGCTTACCTCATCATTAGAGCAATATCTGGCGTTTGCACTGTCAAAGGGGTTAGTTTGACTTACTGCCTTCTCTCACTAGAAGAACTAAGTACCCATTTGAAAATGCTTAATACAAGGACAGGTGAGGGCTCCCAGCCCAGGTGTCCACTGGGGTTCTGGCCGTTCGCTGACACCATCTCAGCTATCACATGCAGGCTCAGGAGAGGCTCCACTGATGCTATACTTTCAAAACTATCATGAGAATTGGTATCATCTCAAAAATTGGTTCCTATACACTGTACTTCTCATCATCCTTATTCAAGGTCCATCACAACACAGTAAAAGCACCCAAAAACATAACCCAGACCACTATATCAGGAACCACAGTATAAGCCAGAATTTTCTAAGCTTTACACTTGTAAATCCAACATTGATTCAGATGGTTCTACCTTAAAATTCATAGGTCCCTTGAAATCAAGAAGGCCCATAACAGCTCTCCAAACACCATCAAGTTGTTCATTATTTATGGAGTGTTTGCTCAGTACTGGTCTCTCCTCTAGAATGAAAGCTCCATGGGGACAGAGACTTTGTCATTTACTGCTGTATCTCAAGCATTCTATGATATGCTAGAATAATGTTTGCCATATTAAGTAGGTCACATTTGTTCTGAATGACAACACTAATGAATTACTAAACGAATTTTCGAAACAAAAATCATTTTGCTCTCTCCTGGACCCTTACATATTCTCCTTCCTGCTTTCCCTGCATAGGCTAAAAATGCACTAATCAGTGCTAGAGGTGTTAGAAACGTGAGCATCTCCTGGGCCCTCCTCTCTTCTAAATCCCCAACTCCCAATCAGGTATCTGAGGCACATTAGCTTAATGGCTAGGAACTAGGACTCTGGAGCCAAACTGCCTACCTCATTATCTAGGTTTTGTCACAAACCAATGTGACCTTGGGCAAGTTTCTTAATTTCCAAATCTCAGTTTCTGGGTCTGTAAAATGGAGATGCTAATAATAGTTCCTACCCCACAGTTATTGTCAAGATAATTGAATTAAAACCTATGACATAGATACTAACAGGTCACCTTCTCAGAGAGGCCCTTCCCTGCCTCTGGGCCTGCTCCCTCCACTATATCTTACATCTTATAATAACAGCATGCTCTTCCTCTCCTTCCTTTCTTACTGATGGGAATGCAGATGTAAAGTGACAGCTATAACCCCAGCAGCCTTCTTGAAGCATGAGGAAGCCATACCCAGTGGAGCAGTAGAATACAAGAAGTCCAGGTTCCTGGCATATGGATCTCAGTCAAGCCCTGGCATATCTCTGGACTTCTTGAACCTGAGGGAGAAAGAAATGTCTACCTCTGTCACTCACAGCCAGAACTACTCCTATTTAATACAGTCAGCCAGAATTCTGACATGGGTTAACAATCATTCTTCAACAGGCACGATGTGCCACACCCCAATGGGATTCCTACCGTATGAGAAACTCTCATGGCTTCAATTTCAATTCCTCCTTTCCCTTCTCTCAAGAGAACAACCAAGAAACAAGAATGCAATGGAGTATCGAAGAAGCATTCGAGTTTTTAAAGTAAATCATCAGCAAACTTTAATTCTCTATTAGTAGCAGTGTTTGGTGACACCTTTTCTTTTCTCGAGACTGCTGAATCACAAGCTGAGTCTAAACCCACAATCAGCATGTTACACTTGGCCATTCCTACCTCCTTGGGCAGTCTTCCCTGCCCACACTACTGCGTGAACACCAAAGACAGTTGCACATGTCAGCACCCCTTCTCCTAGTTCCCTTGGCCTGCAATGTTCTTCTCCATCTTCTCAACAGGTCAACACCTCTTTGCTCTGTTTGGCATTCAAGGCCCAAGGCAGATGACGCCTCCCCCTAGAAGCCTTCCTTGACTCACTAGAGTTTCCCACGGTTCACAAGATACTGGATATTATCACAGGTCTTATCATGTGCTATTGTGGTTGCCAGTTTCTGAGTTACCCCAACCAAGTATCTCTCACAGAATCACATCCAGTAACTACCAAAAGTGCCAGGATTTTAAAGACAATCTATGTTTGCTACATATATTAATAAATGTCCAATCTTCATTCACTTCTATCCCCAGAGACAGAGAATGTGAGAGATGAAATGAAAATTAACATTTATTGCACACCTAGTGTGTGTATGTGTGTGTGTATATATGTATATATATATATTTTTTTTTTGGAGAAACTCACAACTCTAGGAGGTAACTATGCTTATTTCTATTATATGGATGAGGAAACTAAAATTCATGGAGCTTTAGCAACTTATGCAAGTTCACAGAACTAGTAACTGAACTATTCAGTTCAGGGCCAGGATTTGAACCCATGCCTGAGGTAATTCACAGACCCAGTATTTCGCCAAACCCAGTCATTTACTCACTGTCTTTGAGACAATTGTCAAATCCACCAACCTGTACTCACATTTACTTAATACTCTTCTTTAAGCCAACCACTATTTTCATAAATTCAAAAATAGGATTTAATTAAAAACTTTACAGCACTTACGGTTTTGAGATACAACCCCAAAAGCATAATCTATGACAGAAAACACTAAATTGAACTTTATAAAAATTAAAAACTTGTACACTATAAAAGATATTGTTAAGTGAACAAAAAAAGGTACCACAAACTGACTAAAATGCGGCACCACAAACTGGGATAAAATATTTGCAAAACATACATCTGATAAAGAACTTGTACACAAAATATTAAAATAACTCTTAAAACTCAATATGGAAACAAACCATCCAATTAAAAAATGGCAAAAGATCTGAATAGACACCTCACCTCACCAAAGAAGACAGGCAGATGGTTATTAAGTATATGAAAAGATATTAAGCATCATTTGTCCTTAGGGAATTGCAAACTAAAACAAGGAGATACCCTAGACAACTATGAGCGGGGTTAAAATAAAAAGAAAAAAAAATGAGGATGTAGAACAAGAGGAACTCTCAGTCATTGCTGGTGGGAATGCAAAATGCAATATCCACTGTGGAAAACAGTTTCACAGTTTGTTACAAAGCTAAACATGCCTTACCATACAATCCAGCAATCACATTCCTAGGTATTTACTCAACTGAGTTGAAAACTTACATCCATACAAAAACCTGTATACAAATATTTATAGCAACAACTTTATTCATAATTGCCAAAGTGGAAGTGACCAAGTAGCCCTTCAATGGGTGAATGGATAAGCAAAATGCAGTACACTCACAAAATGGAGCATTATTGAATGATGAAAAAGAATGAGCTATCAAGCTGTGAAAAGACATGGATGGACTTTAAATGCATAAAGCTAAATGAAAGAAGCCAGTCTGAAAAGCTAAATACTCTGTGATTACAGTTATATGACATTCTGAAAACAGCAAACTATAGAGCCAATAAAAACATTAATGGTTGCTAGAGGTTTTGGGTTCAAATTGACAGGTGATATGCAGGGGATTTTTAAGGGTAGTGAAACTATTCTGTATGATACAGTAATGGTGGATGCATTATGCATTTGTCAAAACCCATAAAACTTTACAGCACAAAAGAGTGAACCTTGATGCATGTAAATAAAAAATAACAAGATATGGCAGGGCTGTGGGGGATTGGGGAAGGGGGGTAGGATCCCTGGGTGAATGCAGAGCGAGACTAAAGAATCTAAATGTATTGCAAAGGTACAAAACAAGCTCACTGAAGGGGGTGGGGTAAAGCAGAGCTGACCTAAGTGACTTTGGAAATGGGTGGAGTCTGTAAGACTAAAGGCAAAAGAAATTATACATAATATTATACTCTACTTGATAAAGCTGCATCCCACAGAGGTATGGGTTAACAGTTATGATATACATATACATATCCAATGTGGTGGTCTGAAGCTGTATGTACCTCAGAAAAACATGTTCTAAAATCTAATCAATCTATCTGGGCATGAGTCCATTGCAAGTAGGACCTTGTGATGAAGTTACTGTAGTTAAGGTGTGCGCCAGCCCAACCAGGGGAGTGGGTCTTAATCCTATCATTGGAGCCCTTTGTATGTGGAATGAAATTTAGACAGAGGGAGAGAAAGCCACGGAAGCAAGAAGCTAAAAGTCAACAGAACCCACAAGAAAAGAGAGGCCAGGAGAGGCTGCCATGTTCATTGTCATGTGACAGAGGAGCCCAGGACCAGGGATCACCCACAGCTGACCCCAGAACACCAGTCTTCAGGTAGAAAGCATCACCTTGGGGACCTGATTTGGACATTTTCCCAGACTGAAACAATGAGCTAATAGATTCCCATTGTTTAGCCTGACTCATTTCATGGCATTTGATCTAGAAGCCTAGGAAACTGAAACATACATGTACACTGGAATTGGACAATTAAGCAAATGTACAGAGGATGGTGGGAGCCAGGTATCACTGTAAGAGTTTACAGATAAGAGTAGGAGGCTAGAATAATCCATGTGGCAATGCATCAGAGCCGGAGACATCAGTATGAATTCAAGTTCATAAAAATAGATAGAGATGGTTCATATAGAAATGTTTATGGATATGTGTATGTATCCAGGTTAATACACACACACACACACACATATATATATTTCCTGTTGTGTCAGCTGAGGGCCTACAAGCAACCACAGTGGAGTAGGAATGAGCACACCTAATTCCCAGATTTGATCTTGAACACCATTTCCCAAGAAAAGAAAGCAAGGCTCCTGGATAAATGGCTGACCCTAGTGTTGAGGCAGGAATTACACAAGGTGAGTCTAGAGTACCTTATCATGCCAGAAGTAAGGAGTACTCAAAAACACAAAAAACAAAAACCACAACAATGATATGTCAAAGGGGACAGCAGTAAACTGAAAGAACTCCCGATGCTCATGCCAGAACAATCTCAGCAACAAAATAAATAAAAAAACAATAGTTTTGGATTATAAATCAATCAATAAATTAAATATACATGAATCCATACTAATAAACAGTAACTACTGGATAAATAAATGGGCGAGAAAAGACAAATCTCCCATGCAGAAGCATTTCAAATAATTTTGTAGATAAGATGCCCTCAAGGACCTGGAGAATAACTCCCACCTCTTTCAGTGTGGGCTGTGAAAAGCAAATTCCTTCCAGACTACAGTAGGGAAAGGAGAGAAAACTGAAAAGTACTATCTCAGTCACATGATGAAAATCACCCTCAAAAGTGCTAAGTCATGTTGAGAGCATATGGCTTTGACAAAAGGTGATGAGGATGCCACTTTGTGTTCCTCCCCAAAACTTAGTAACTCCACTCTAACCATGAAGAAAACATTAGACAAATGCCAATAGGAGGACACGCTATAAAACAACTTGACCAGTACTTCTCAAAACTGTCAGGGTCATCTAAAACAAGGAAAATCTGAAAAGCTGTCATAGCTAAGAGGTGCCTCAGGAGTCAGGATGACTAAATGTAATTTGATATCCTAGATGGGATCCTAGAACAGAAAATGAGCATTAGGTAAAAACTGAGAAAATCTGAATGAAATAATGATTGTAGTTAATACAAAGGTGTCCAGAGTGGTTCATTAATTGTGACAAATGTACCATATTAATGTAAAGTGCTAACAATAGAGGAAACTGGGTGTGGGGTATATGTAACTCTGTATTACCTTATAAGTTTTGCTGTAAATTTAAAACTGTTCTAAAACAAGTTTATTTTTTTTAAAAAAGAACAGAAAGAAATTAAAAGAACATATGAAAATAATATCTCATCAAATAAAGAATATAAACGAAGGTATAGAAATTATAGTAAAGATCCAAACAGAAATTCTGGAGTTGAAAACTTAAAATAACTAGAATAAAAAATGTACTAGAGGGGCTCTACAGCTGAAGAGATGGCAGAATGAAGAATCAGCAAACTTGAAAACAGGCCAATTGTGATTATTCAGTCTGAGGAACAGAAAGAAAAAAAATGAAGAAAAATAAATAGGGACACAGAGATCCATGGGATACCACCAAGCATGACAATATACTCATAATAGGAGAGAAGATAAAGTGATAAAAAGAATGTCTGAAGAATTAATGGCCTAAAAGCTTCCAAGATTTGACCAAAAAAACACTAATCTACAGATCCAAAAAGCTCAAGGAATCCCATGTAGGATAAATTCAAAGAGGTCTACACCTAGACATACTATAGTCAAATTGTCCAAAGACAAAGACATAGCAAGAATCCTGAAAGCAATCAAGAGAAAACAACTCATCATGTACCAGGAATCCTAAATAAGATTAATATCTGATCTTATTAAAGACAACCTAAATAAATAGAAAGCATTAATTCATATTAAGATGGTAATACTTCACAGAATGATCAATGCAATTCCTACCAAAATCCTTGATGGCTTTCACACAGAAAAGGAAAAGTTGATCATTTCATAAGATCAATCCATATGGAAATGCAAAAAACCCAGAATAGCCAAAGCAATCATAAAAAACTCTATGGTAAATAGACCAATAACCCAATTTAAAAATGGACAAAATACCTGGATAGACATTTCTCTAAAGAATATATACAAATGACCAATTAGCACATGAAAAGATGCTCATCATTAGATATCAGGTAAATGCAAACCAAAACCATAATGGGATACCACTTTAGACCTACTCTTTTGGTTTGCTAAAGCTACAGGCATGCAATATAACAGAAATGGGTTGACTTTTCAATGGAAATTAATTAGGTTACAAATTAATAGCCCTAAGGCCATGAAAATACCTAAATTAAGGCATCAAGAGGAAGATACCTTCTCTCAGGAAAGGATGCTGCATCCAGGGTTCTTCTGTCATATGGGAAGACACATGACAATGTCTGCTGGTCCTTGTCTCCAAAATGCCTCTGAAATACTTCTTTTGGGGTGTTTTCTTTCTCTGAGCTCTTTCTCCGTTTCACCTGCCATTTATCCTCTCATAAAGGATTCCAGCAAAGGGATTAAGACCCACTTTGAATGGGTTGGATCATATCTCCATGGAAACAATCTAACTAAAAGTCTCCACCCGCAATAGGTCTTCCACCCCAAGAACAGATTAAAAGAACATAGTCTTTTCTGGGTTACATAACAGATTCAAACCACCATACCCATATGATGTCAATAATCAAAGCAACAGACAATAAAAAGTGCTGGTGGGGATGTGAAGAAATTGGAAAGCACTTTCACTGATGTGGGATTATAAAATGTTGCAGTCACTTTGGAAAACAATCTGGAAGTTCCTCAAAAGGTTACATATAGACTTATATATGATCCAGGAATTCCAGTCCTAGATATAAACACAGGAAAAATGAAAACATGATCACACTAAAACTTACACAGGAATACTTATAATAGCACTATTCATCACTGATGAATGGATAAACAAAATGGGGTATGGCCATACCACGGAGTATTATTAAACCATAAAAAGCAATGAAGGACAGATACAGGCTACAGCATAGATGAGTCATTAAAACATAAGGCTAAGTGAAAGAAGCAGGTCTCAGAAGACCCCATATTACATGATTTCATTTCTATGAAATATCCAGAACAGGAAAATCTATAGACACAGAAAGTAGATTAATGGTTGCCTGTGGGGATAGGGTTAGGGAGAGTAGGAGTGTCAGCTAATTGGTGCAGGGTTATTTTCTGGGGTGATGAAAATATTCTGGAATTAGTTAAATGTGATGATTGTAGAACTCTGTGAATATATTTTAAACCACTGAATTGTATATTTTAAAAGGGTGAATTTTTTTTTTCAATTTTACTGAGATATATTCACATACCATATAAAACATCCAAAGTGTACAATCACTGGCTCACAGAGTCATCACATAGTTGTATACAAATCTCCATGATCAATTTCAGAACATTTTCATTACTCCAGAACAGAAATAAAAATAAAAAATAAAACCCAAATCCTCCTATACCCCGTAATCCCCCTATTGTTGATCTATAGTATGGTGTAGTAAATTTGTTACTGTTGATGAAAGAATATTAAAATATTACTGTTAACTATAGTCTATAATTTGCAATAGCTGTATTTTTCCCATATGCCCTCAATTACTTTTTTTATATTTGTAGTAGTTTATGCAAGAATTTATTTACATATATAACTTTAAACAACCACTTTCAATCAATGTCAGCTAGAATACATTACTATTTCTTATAATCCCAAGAATGAGCTACCATCACTTCTAATCATTCCCAAGCACTTACATTCAACCTTGTTAATAATTTTGTGCATATTAAGTAACCAACCCTCTTTCCTAGTTTCTATCTTCAGGTACCCTATATTCTACATTTTTAAAATAATGCATGTCTTTCTTTTATTAGTCATCTACCCATACACTGGATAAAAGGAGTGTCAGTCACAGTGGTTTTACAATAACGTGGTCACAAGATATAAGCTATATAGTAATACAATTATTATCAAAGATCAAGGCTACTGGGTTGCATTTAGACAATTTCAAGCATATCCTTCTGGTTGTTCTAACACACTATAAACTAAAAATATCTATATGATTCAGTAGTCATAATCATTTGTTAAACCCTAACTTCTCTGTTTAATTCCTCCCTCTCATTTGATCATTCTCTCAATCTTCAAGGGTATTTGAGCAATGACCATTTTAACTCCTTCATGCTGAAAAGGAGTGTTGGTGTTATGGGGTAGAGGAATGCAAATGGCTAATGTACTTGGAGAGACTGCTACCTCTGGGTGTCAGGGCTTATTTGGCATAAAACAATCTGGGGGTCTTAAGTTTCTAAAAAATAAATTTAACAAGTAAACTTTTATAGAGTCTTAGATAGAGCCCAGAATATTCTTTAGAGTTTTCATGAATATTGTTGTTTGGGGCTTGATACTAGTAGCAATTTGCAATATCTAGTTGATGCTTGCATAAGAGCAACCTCCAGAATGATCTACTGACTCTATTTGAAATCTCTTAGCCACTGAGACCTTATTTTGTGTCATTTCTTTCCCCCTTTTTGGTCAAGAAAGCATTGTTTATCCCTCAGTGCCAGGGCCAGGCTCATCTCTTGGAATCATGTCCCACATTGCAGGGAGACGTACACCCCTGAAAATCATGTCCCATGCAGGGGGGTTATTTGCAGTTTCACTTAGAGAGAGGTCACATCTGAGCAACAAAAGAGGTTCTCTGGGGATGACTCTTAGGCATAATTATAGGGGAGTTTAGCTTTGCCATTACAGAAATAAGTTTCATAAAGGCAAACCTCAAGATTAAAAGCTTGTATCATTAATTTGAGAGTCCATAACGCTTGAGAAAGTATCAGGAATTTCCCAGGTGGCAAAGTTTAATAGTTCTATTATTTTATCTCCAGTCCCCCAAGGGATTTTTCAATTTCTAAAAAAATTTTCTACACAAAAATACTCTGAATGTATCAGGGTATTACATTAAGATATAGACTAACAAGGTATCACTCCCTACTACAGGGTCCATGCATTTAGGATGTTTAAATAACCTGACCAGATAGGTTAAGTTAGATAGTACGATACAGAAAATTTAAATTTTGGACAAAATAAACATTTCTTCCTTTGGCCTCTCACAGAAGTTGAAGATTTAAAATTCAGACAATATCAGCCTTTACCCTGTATTCTGCTTTACTTTAATCCTAACCAGATCAGCTTCATTCATATCTCTAATTGAAGTCTGATCTCTTTTTCAGCTTCTTTAACAGCTGCTGTGTGGAATAATGCTGAATTTCAGAGCTGCAGAACTCTAACTCTGAGTATTAGGTGTCACACAGGTACCCAAAGCTCCAGGGAAATACCAGGCTACATACAAAGAGCACAGCATCTCAGAATTTGGAAATAATAATTAAAACTCGGGAATAAATGTGACTGCTTTAAGAGCTTACAATCCAGGCCCTAGCTTCTTGTAAGCATTTTCTAATTGAGACCATAGAATATTCGTCCTTTTGTTTCTGGCTAATTGTGCTCAACATAATGTCACCTAGGGTCATTCACCTCATTGCATGCCTCACGATTTTATTCCTTTCTATAGCTGCACAATATCCCATCATATGTTTATACCACAGTCCACCATTCTGCTCTTCAGTCGATAGACCCTTAGGCTGCCTCCATCCAATGTCAATCACAAATAATGCCCCATAAACATCAGTATGTAATGTCTAATCATGTCCCTGCCTTCAGTTCCTACAAGTATATTCCTAGTAACAGGATTACATGATCATATGGCAGCCATATATGGGGCCTCCTGTGAATTAAGAGGGTGACTTTTATGGTATATAAACTAACTCTCAATAAAGCCATCATTTTTTTTTTAAATTATGAGTGCAGTATCCAAGTTCTCTGTATCTCCCTTAATCATTTGCCTAAGATGTAGAGTGAAGATCTGACCTGCACATTTGGAAGAAGAAATGAGGCCTGTTCTGCTCAGCTGTTTCTGGGCTTCTTTCCTTAGAGGACAGTACCTTGCAATAAATGAGAAGGTTTGCAATTCATGAGCTCACAGAGAAGGCCTAGCTGAGGCCTCAGTTGCAACAACATTTACAATCAGGAGAAAAAGCAAAAAGAATGATATTTCATTCTCTGTATGTTTGACTTCTCAGTTTTATTTCTCATTTGGCTCCTAACTCAGGAGGGTAAGAAAAAGTTTTAATGAAACAGTCCTGCAAATTCCAATATCAGTCAAAGGATATAAGTCTAAGTCCTATTCTCATTTTGCTCAAAGGAAGAATAGCAAAAGTTACACAAATGTTAAGAGCATATTTACACAAAAAGGCTGAAGATAATAAGTGATTCAGAAGAGTCACAAAAGGAATAATTTTCTCAATATACAATTCACAGTCATTTAATTGTATATATGTATAACATTTAAAATAGTCTTTTATACCAGCCACTAGTAATATATGTATTGGGGGAGTACTGCTTTAGACTCATGAGAAGAGGCTTCTGCTTGGACAGCTAGCTTGGGTCTAATATACAATGGGTCTAATATACAATGTTGCTGATTTAACAGCAAAACAGATATTGCAGACATCAAGTGCAGACAGAATAGACTGCACTTCTACGCCAAAGAAGGAAGCAAGTGCCTGCTTCATCTCCAGCAGACCCTTCAGACTTTGATCCTAAGGAACAATGCTCCTGCTGCCTGTGGTTTTCATAGCTGCTCTTCTGTTTCAGGTCAGGATGCAAGAAATATGGTAATACTAAGAGGCAAGGAAGATTAACCACTGCTTTCTTCCTTCCTTTCCTTCCTTATATGCCACAGACCCTACAAGGTAGTCCAGAGACTCTGTTTTTATTAAAATATACAGCGACCTGTGTGCTGAAATAATCTTTAATTATTAAGTTTACAAAGGAACAACAATTTTAGGAAATGCCTGAAGCATCAGCCTGAAAGTTCAGTGAATCTGCTACACTTAGAAATCTTAGAGCTCGCATTTCATAAAAATAAAGTACCTAGAATGAGGGTTTTTCAGTCTGAGTCCTTGGTCTGAGAGAGGGCAAGGAGCTTTGATAGATTTAGGAAAAAGACAGTCTCATCTCAGAACAGCCCTCCATGGGAGAAGAACCAAGCCATTTCCTAGAAAGTCCAAAAGGGCCAATGGACTGCAGGGCTCAGCAGAGGCAAGATGGGATCTCAGTACCAACACGTATCCACCTTTGATGTGGAACAAGCTATTTACCTCTTGGAGCCTTAGGTTCCTCACGCATTTCAGGGGACAATGGCACGTAGGATTCCAGGTTGGGACGAACTTCAGTGTTATGAAGCTTAGCATCTGAGCCACATCAACAAAGTTTCTTAGGTTTTACATTTACATGCATGGCTAAGCATAAAACTCTTATCTATTCAAAGATATTACTTGCCCATGCTATTTTTTACGTTCTGCTAGAACACTGATCCCCAGTTCTTTAAAACCTTTTTCTTCTTACTTCACACTTCATGCTCCACACCTCAAAAAAAAAATATATATATATACATAGGGGGATAATGATAATGATGATGATGATGGAGCTCACAGTGATGATAAGAATGTCAGTCATTCATAATGATTAGTAAAAATTAAAATTAAAATGATGATACTAAAAATGATAACTTTCTATTGCTTTATAAGGATTAAGGACTCAGAATCTGAAGCCAGGTTAACTGGGTTCAAACCTAGCTTTGCCCATCCTCTCAGTGTGACTTTGAGCCATGTCTTAACCTCTTCCTCTCCAGTTTCATAATCTGTAAAATGGGGATATTTGCACTAACTCATAGAGATATTTAGCAGGTGAACACATTAATATCTGAAAAGCACTTGGAACAGACTCTGGCACAGAGTGAGAGCTATATTAGTGTTAGTTAAATATAAGACAAAAAACATTTTATATTGAGTATCTTTTCTGATATTCAAAATTGTTCTATGGCAGGTTCAGGAACAAGCCAAAGCCCCAGGCAGTACAGTGACCTGTCTGGGGTCACTCAACTCACACATGAACAGAAGTGGAATTCAGGTCTCCTTCTTTTATTCAAATCCTAGGTTCTCGCCCTCACAATCTAGAAACTTCTATAATAAGTATAAGCCTGAAAAAGTAATAAGACAATAATAGGCAGATACTAGTCATACATATGCTTTTTTATCCTCCATGTCCTTCAACAGCACAAGTAAAATTTAAATAAAAAAGAAGAAAAGAAAACAGAAGAAAGGAAAAACTGCTTGATATGTAAAGTAAGGTAAAAACTCAGCTCTCTCCTGAAAACGGCTATAGAGTGTGAGAATCATTCAGTAAATCAAGCTGGCAAACAAATATTAAATTTCTACAAGCTGGTCCGCTTCCTGGCCAGGAGGTAAACATTTCGGTATTAAACAAATAAATTTTTCTCTGCTCAATAAGAGCATTGTTTTTTATTTGTTTTGAAGAACAGCTGTATTTCTCGGTTTGTTTGCAACTGGGATGGTCGTTCCAGGCACTCTCCAGTCTTCCTTTGAATAGTTCCAGGCATTCTCCAGTCTTCCTTTGAATAGTTCCAGGCATTCTCCAGTCTTCCTTTGAATAGTTCCAGGCATTCTCCAGTCTTCCATTCAGGCAACAGGGACACCTCTTGTGCTGTTTTCTACTAGGTAAATCTTTTCTGCTAGTTACATATACTTGGTATACAATTTTTTTCTAAGTAAATAACTTTCTCTTTCATTATAGAGGCTGCAAATAAAATGAACAAAAAATATCCTAACAGAGAAAAACAAAAACATGATCAACTTTACTTCTACCAGTCTTTCAGCATCCTGTATTTTAACCATGCATATGTGTATGTAAATGTATGAGTCACAAATGCTCATGTGATTCTAGTGAAATCTCTACTATGCATATCACTTTTCATTGTACTGTCACTTATTTTATATCTAAGCAGTAGTCCATATTATCAAGTGAATGTAGATTACTAAAAAAGGATGTTCCATTATGTGTCCTTATTGTTTTTAAGCATTGTACCAATTCTTATGACTCTAAACAATACTTCTTGCAGGAAAGCATTTTCTTAAGTAAGATTATATTTTTAGACTAAGTCTCTAGAGTCATCACATAGGGACAAGGTCTTTGTATACTATGAAATTTCTTTTCAAAAGGTTACAGTCATTTTCAGTGCTGGCACTGGAGTTCAAGAGCACCCATATCACTATTTCACTATTTTTTTTAAAATATAGTGTGCTCAAACTTACTAGGGCATGCTACAGAAGTAAAACTGATTTAACAAAGCAAACCTTAAAGGAAAATTGGCTGAAAATCTTGTCTAAAAAATAAATCTAATTACTGTAATTAACAGTGAAAAACAAAAGACACATCCCGCACTACTATTATTATATTATTATTTAACATTAGGAAGGTACTTCATTTGTCAAAGCATTTTATAATCACTTACTAGTTAATCCCCATAACGTGCTTGGGAGGCAATGAAGCTATGTATAACTGGAATTGCTCAGCAAAAAGTCTTTCAAAAGTCTTGATACCTTAATTCATTATAAACCAGCATATCAATTCACAGAATCACCCTCATTTGTAGAAGTTCGGAATGGGAGGGAATTCAGCAGCCATCCTAGTACCCATTGATCTGTATTACAGAATTTTCACAAAGCATAGTAAGAATTTGTTTTCTTCTCAAATTTCTGTTTCTCCATGAAAGTTTGGAATGCCATCAGAAGTTGTTAATAAAACTGCTACCTTTAAATTACCATCTTTGTGCTGCAGTTAGTGTAGAAGTAAAAGTTTATACTCAATAAGCTTCTTATACTTTCAGCAACTACTGAAGTATCTGATTTGTAGCTTAAGCAACAATAATGTTTACACTTGCCATCAGCACTTTAAGCTTTGATGACCTTAAAACTTGCCATAATTGAGAAATAAACTAACTGAATATCTGTAATCATGTAAATTGCATTTCTACATGCTGGGTTTTTTGTCTCTATTAAGGAGGCACCCACGTTCTTTAATGGAGACAAAGAATAAATACATAAAACGCTGAGAGCCACTCACCAGATCCAATACCTAGCCTAAGAAACACCTCGTGTCTTCATTATTTTCACAAAGCAACACATAAAGATGGCAGAATCACAAAGAGTGTCAAAATTTGTGCAGAAGCAATGGGAATATGAAAAGGGCATCTCACCTCGAGTCAGAGCACATGGGGTCAAGCCCCATTTGCCCCTCAGCTGTAAAACTGAAATCATAATTCCACAGACAAAGCTATGAGGAGGCACTGGCAGTCCCTACCACTACCTGACATTGTTACCTGTTTGTATTTATTTGTTTCTCACTTCTCTCACTCCCTTCTTTCCCCCAAGAGGACAGTGAATTTGATGTATTGCTAGCCCTCAGGTTGGCTACAGTCATAGGAGAAAGCCCAGCAAAAGAACCACGCAGGTAAGTTCAGTCAAAATAAATAAATAAATGCTGTTTTGGGGCCAAGTAGGTTTTGGGGCAAAATGATTCACCACAAAATTAGCTGATATAGACATTAAAGTCAAAACAGTGAAAATGATCTGCTGAAAATTTATCAGCTATGTACTGGCACATTTGTGAAAATGAACAACGTCTGGGCTGCAACAAATATGTCACTAGGTTATTTATTAATGGAATTCTCGAGATTCGCTTGATAAACAAATAAACATTTATTGAGCAATAATACATGTCAGATACATTGCTAAGATATTGGGAATGCAAAAACAAAGCATGGTCTCTGTGCACATGCAGGTCCAAATTCTACTAGAGGAGACTCCTTGAGGAGATAAATAAAATTCTGTGCTATAAATATAATGATAGACAGATGCACAGGGTAATGAGAGCTTGTTCAAAAAGAGCCCCAACTCAGACCTAGAACTGCAGGTGGACTTCCTGTTAGAAATGATGCTACACGAAGTCTTACGGGATAAAAGAAAGTCTGCTATTTTGGGGGAGGGGAAATGGGAGAGAGGATGGGCAGCCAGAGCAGCATGATAAAAAACAACCAGGCAGAACACTGTGCAGAGGGTGGGGAGCCACAAACTGCTCAGTATTGCTGGAGCATGAAGCTCACAGCAAGGAGAGGAGAGAGAAAACCACCACGGAGAGGAAGATCTGAACCTGGAGGGCTCGTGCTATTGTAAAAAGGTTCAATTCCCTAGCCTAGATGAGGCAAAGC
>PVIY010024738.1:0-37672 GCA_004026745.1 Myrmecophaga tridactyla
AAACTTATTGCCTTCTTTTATCAAAAATAGTTCTTAGGAAGTAACTGAACTAAGGTATAAATGAGTAAAAATTTCGCAATTTTTTGTCTCTAGGTTTTCCATTTCTTTCACCACAAAATTCTACTTCCATTATGACTTGTCCTTTATGGTCAGACCTATACTTGAATCACAAATCTGCCCTCATCATTACCTCTGAAGACTCTTTAAGAAACAAGGGATTCTACATAGAGCACCATTGGTTTAGTTTGAACCTGTTGTTGTACATAATCCTACCAGATGAGTCCTACTATAATCCCATTTTTCAAATGAGGAAACAGAGCCATCAAAAGGCTAAAACCAGCTACTATTCCATATTTGAACCCAGGCAGTCTGATGAACAGTCCATACTCACAAACCTTATACTATAGTATCTACTACAACAAAATATATGTATTTTAATGGTTGAAGAGCTTTATCCCCAAAAGAAAGACTGTCATAAAATGAGTTTGAAATTTAATTGGAAAGGTAGAAAAGCTTCAATGGCTATTTGTCTATTATTTTGTTCCCCTCCCATTGAGCCCTCTTTTTTATGTGGAGAATTCTTCATCTTAAGAAATTTGCTGGGAGGCAAAGTTAGCTTTCCACTAAGTAGATTTCCAATTGAAATTTCCAATTTCACAATTTCTAAGTGAAAATACTGCACTTTTCTTTCTAGAGCAGAGGAAAGCACAAAATGGACCAGAAGGATCACCTGGAAAATGTACTTATATAATTTTCCAGGGATTTATGCTCTCTGATTTTTATATACAGAGAGGAAGAGTCATCAGTCGACTGAGATCATTCCTTTACAAATGTGACTTAAGTACCATCCAAACCATAAGTTTTGATATTGAAATCTAAGAGGAAGTGGCCAATGTGTCAACCCTACCTGAATAAGAACTTTTCAATAGGGACCACCCTTTATGGCTTATTGTTGAAATAAATCTAGCCTACAGTCCTAGCCACTTTAATTGAAACAGATTCCAGAAGGCTTGTTTAAATATGATAATGGCTTCAACAATGGGAAGAGAACATTCTTGAAGCACCCTTTCTTTCTAAGTCATACAGGTCATATATAATTGATAATGACTAGCTGATCTTGGGAGAAGAGAGCAAGAGAATAACAAAGATGATTTTAGTGACCATTGTTTCAGTGTCTATCCCTGTTTCCAAATTGGGGGAAAAACATACACTCTGGTGACTGCAGCAATGAATCAGTGTTGGAAAAGACTAAACATGGGTGGCTGCCCTGGCTCAGCAGGCAGAGCTCCGACCTGCCGTGCTGGAGGTCTGGAGTTTGATCCCTGGTGCCTCCTGCCCATATGCAAATTTTAAAAAAAAAAGACTAAACATGACATGACTTCCTCTAGGGACTACTTGACTCAGTGATTATTATTTTAGGATAGTGTGTTTTATTTCAAGCCATTCTTAAGATGGGTATATTGTAGAAGAGAATACAAAATTAGCCTGAATTTGTAAGATCATTTATTCATTGATTTAACAATATTTACTGAGTGCTGAGCTAAATATTGGTGACATAATAATGAATAGAAACAAAAGTGGCCTCTGATCTCAGGAAACACAGAGCCCAGTGGAGGAGGCAGATGAGTTAGTCATGTATGTTCGGCTAATTGCTTGGACGGAAAGTATCACAGTTCTTAAAGAACTTAGGATAAAGGCAAAGGAAACATGAACTGAAGTCTGAAAGATGAGAAAGAACTAGTGAGAACAGGAGAGTGGTGTTAAAAGGAGGACATTCTAGAGAGATGGAGCAGCAAGAGCCAAGGCCTTGAGGTGGGCGGGGATGAGGACATATTCAAGAAACTAAAAAGTGACCAGTGAGGTCGAAGCCCAGAGGGTGAGGGAAAAGTTGGTAAATGAGGATGGAGACATAGCTCCAGTCAGCACAGGGTCCCTTGACCCATGTTAGGGATAGAAAAAAACAAAAACTCTTTGCAGTTAACCATTCTGGTCATTCCACGGGAAGTGACATTCTCTCCTCTGAAATTGAGGGTATGTGGATAGAAAATGAGAAGCGTTGGTTTATTAAATACCTTGCAGGGTGAACTGTACTGCTCCTAGCAGATGAGGAAACTAAGACTCAGAAGTGAGGTGACTTAAGTAAGGTAGGATGAGTTTAATTAACAGAGCTGGATTTCAACCTTGGTCTATTTGGCTCTATCTCAGTAGGGAGACATTTGAAACCAACTTTGTCTCCACAGTTTTGTCTGTGACTGGTCAGGGCTCCATACACTGACTCTGTGGATAACAGTTTCCACTTCTATTGCTTCTTTTAAATTGACCCTAAGTGTGATTTCCTTCAGGCTCAGCCTTTTTGTAGATCCCCAAATCTGGAACAGGGCAAATTTGTATGACTGGCTTACAGAAATCCTCTTCTGATCACTCTCTCAATCAAAAACACAATCAGCACTCAAAGGCAGACAGCTTTTCTTTCACCCATCTGAGACCTGAATCACCAGTCCACATAAATCACTTTTTTGGGGGGGTGAGAGGTTGGGGGGGTGCATGGTCTAGGAATCGAACCTGGGTCTCTAACATGGAAGGCAAACATTCTACCACTGAACCACCCATGCACCCATACATCACATTCTGCGTTGTATGCTTATTGCTCCATCCTCAAAAGTTATTCTCATTCCCCATCCCACACTTCTCTGGAGTTTATAGGAAACGACATTTTTCAGAGCTGAAATGGCCTCCCTGCCAGTTTTCATGAAAAGAGATTTGCCTAAATAAATCTTTGATACATCTAAGGTTTTGGCGAATCAGCATATTTGCAAATATCATACTAATATAATTTATCCCAGCAAAAGAAATAATGAAAAAAGGAAACATTTAAGTTGCACTTTAAAAATTTACTTGATGATCAGTATTTGTCCAGGGTAGAGTGCTGCCTGGATGGAATCACAAATGTCTTTTTCTTAATGCTGCACAGAAAATATAGTCTACTTGTTTATGTCATAGAGGTAAAGGACTACCAAGTGTGACCTTTCACTCCAAGTTTTCAGGTTTCTGGCAAATAAGAAGTTATTTGTTAAGCTTATTTTCTCTTCTCTTTCAGTACCAGCTCTTAAAGTTGATGTTCTTCTCTTTTCTATGTTTTCACAAAGAACACAATATATCACTTTATGAGAATTACTGAGTTTTTGTCAAAGAGCACAGAACCACGAAAGGCTTTGATGGAGACACAAAATCTGGGTGGTTGGCTGGGCTTACAGACCAAATGGCTTCTTCAAAACACAAGCCGTGCAACTCATGTGATTCAACATTCTATTGCAGCAAAATGATAAATTGTCCTGTATCCTGACCTTGCAAAATCATTTATAAATAGTCGAATCTATGGCTACTAAATTCACAAGTACTAGCATCCTACTCTATTCTCTAATTTCATCCACCTTGCCGTGGTGGTTTGAAACTGTATGTATCCCAGAAAGACATGTTCTTAAATGTAACCCATTGCTGTGGGAGTGGACTCATTCTAAGTAGGACCTTTTGAAGAGGCTACTTCAGTTAAGGTGGGACCCACCTCATTCGGGATGGGTCTTAATCCTTTTAATAAGTCCTTCATAAATGGAATGAACACAGAGAGAGAGAGAGACAGAGACAGAAAGACAGAGAGACAGCCATTAAAGCAAGAAGCTGAAAACAATGAAACCCAGAAGAGAAGGGAGAGACCAGCAGATGCCACCATGTGCCTTGCCATGTGACAGAGGAGCCAAGGATTGCCAGCAGCTGGTATTCAAGAAGAAAGCATTGTCTTGATGATGCTTTGATTTGGACATTCTCACAGCCTCAAACTGTAAACTAATAAATTCCATTGTTTAAAGACAACCCATTTCATGATATTTGTTTTGAGCAGCCTAGTAAACTAAAACGCTTGCATTTTGCTTTTAATTTTCAAAGGTGTATGTCCTTTGTGTGATATATGGCCACAGCTCTCCCTGTACGGGGTCTCTCCTTGAGCTTCTGCCCTTGATTGCCACATGACTTTAATCCATTTATCTTTGACTCTGACCTTGAATAGCACCCCCAAAATCCCCACAGCAACTCCTGAACATTTTGCTCTGCATTTACCAAACAAATTTTCACTTGATCAAGTGTGTAAACAAAACTCAGATTGTCTGAGGAACTAGTTTAAGTTACTCTGGGTGAAACAAATGCCCTCTAAAATATCATTTTCAATTTTTTCAAATGACTAAGTCAGAAATTCAATGAACTTATGTTAATGAAAATTGTAAGAAAATAGTGATATAGGTAAACGACTATGAAGTGGTATTATGTGACAAAAACAAGACATAAAATTGTAAGTATAGTGTGACCTCAACTGTGTAAAAAAAATACTTAAAAATATTAAAATTCAATATTACCAACAAATTAATAGCAATCATTTATGGGATTTGAATAATTATAAGTTTCCTTTTATAGTATCCAGGATTTCCAATTTCCATCAATAAATAGATAATTTTAAGAGGTCATTAGTACCTTTGAAGTAACTTAAAAGAATCTTCCACTAGAACCTTGAAACACTCCTGAAAATTTTCCCATTTTCAGAGACTGTGAATCAGAGCCAGCAACTAAAGGAATTTAATAAAGAACAAGAAACAAATCCCAACTTCAATTCCCCTGCAAATATGACAGGATTTTAAAATGTGCCTGGAAAACTGCATCTGGGGTTTTGCCAATCCCATAACGTTTGGGACGTTTGCTGAACCCAAAACACAGCCGGGCCCACCCATCCATAATTAAAGCCCTCCCCCCAAATGAATTCATTGCTTTGTGGCACCATCTGTCTCATTCCCTTATTTACATAATAGGGAACCCTGCTCTGACTGCAGCAAATGAGAATCGACAAAAGAATGGAGAGTGAAGATGAAATGTATACATGTATACATCAGATTTTATATAATATGGTCCAATACCTCCAATTTATGATTAAAAAAAATTTAAGAACCAATCACAATTTTTACCTGGGCTTCTTTCCAGCACTCAGAACCTCCTCCCTCTCTTTGCTGCATCTGCAACTCTCCCTAATGTGGCTTGTTTCACTCAAAGAGTTCATTTGTCACATTTTATTTTATTAAATATTTTATTTTCCTCTTGTGGACCCATTAGAATGCCAATTCTAGAAAGCGACATAAATCAGTTGCATTTGGTTTTCACTAACGATGCAGAGGAAATAAGTTCATCTTAACCTGAAATTTAGATAGAAAAAGAAAGTTGTCCCCAATATAGAGTTTCCCTGAATTCTTCTCATTTTCCTCCTATCCCTCTCCTGGGAAGTTTCTGTCCTATAATGGGAGCATGAGCAGTAGAGCTGCTCCAAGAGAGACAAAGGGCTGATTTTTTTAATATGCAGCAGTCATTCTAATCCCACGTTTTGTGTCCTTTCCTATAGGAGCTGATGTAGGGACAGCCTTTCTGGTCCCCAGGCAGTCACAGACTATAAAAGGGGGGAATCCCATTCTAAGAGTTAAGGGACTTGGACTTGAATTATATTTTGACATTAACTCTCTGTGACTATGGGCAAGTCCACTTCTGAAGCTTCAATTTCCCAGTCAGTGCTTGCTGGGAAGCTGAGGTGATGCTCTTCCCTGTGACTCTGGAGCTCCCATTAACATCTCCCCAGCTCCCTATGCAAGCAGTGTTAGTCACTCAGACTAAAGATGGAGCGCTGGGGGCCCTGAGCTCCTTCAGCCCCAGGGCATACCTCCTGTAAGGACTGAGCACCCTCAGGTCAGAGCAAGGAAGGATGTCAAGGTTTAGAAGACTTGGCCATTTCCTGCACCAAGCCAAGCACTTTTACAGCCAGACATCTGGAGGGAGACTTCGCAGTTCAGCTCTCACAGGTGTCCCCAGTTAAAGTTGTTAGAGACTGTGGGTGAGCACAGTCACCTCATCAGTGGACCGCAGTAAGCCTGGGGAGAAAAACCGATTAGCAGCCAATGGATTGCTCAGCTCCTCTCTGGGTCTTTCAGTCAGAATTTCTTTGGAACCCAGGAGTCAGTATATTTAACACATTCCCTAGGTAATTCTGATTCATAGACCAGGTTTGGGGACTACTGATTTCCATAACTCTTACTGTGATAAAATGAACAATAACATATATTTAGAAGAGACTGTGTCTTAGCTCCAAAAGCTAGACGGAATCCGCCATATAAGGAGGGCCTTTTATTCCAGGGTCACTGAACAGCAGAATAGACACAGCTCATAGCAGTTTTACTCCTTACATGCAAGAATGTTCATGTGGACACATCTTAGACCCACCTGTAATCAACCTGAGCCCAGAACCCTAAGCATCTACTGGTGAAAGCATCTCTGCAGGGGCTAAACTTATGCAGTTCAGACTGAATTTCTAATCTATGCCTGACAGTGCACTAAGGATAATGATAGCAGCATCCCCAAAGGAAGGATGAAACCCTTCCCTACAATCTTCATCCAGCCATGAATGCCCCTTCCAAAAAGAGAGTATAATAATAACAGTATTCTTTTATATGGGCAACTTAGATTTTTTCAATCTGACATGTTACATGAATAAAAATAGTTTCAGAAAACATTGCAATTTTTGATGATCTGTTACACAATCCAAATACAACTACTGAGCTTGCCTTGCAAATCAGCTTGAAGGCAATCCTACTAGACTTCTCTTCCAGCCAGATGCCTCCTCCTAAATCTCTCCTGTCTACAGGTGAGGGGCTGCCACTAAATTATCACAGAGTACTAGCAAAGTAGTATATGAGCAAAGAGTGTGCAACAGTAGGGACACCTGGCTTGCACCTGTGGGCCTGCCACTTACTAACTGAATGACCTTGAAAAATTATGTAAACCTGACTCGGCCATATGTAAAATGGGATAATAGCAACCTAGCTCACAGATTTGGAAGATCAATGAGACAAAGACCATGAAAGATTTAAGTAAACAGTAAAAAAAAATAATAATAAATAAGGTGTGTTTTAAGAAATGGCACTGTGCTCCCATGTGCTGGCAGTTTAGTAGAGGAGATAAAAAATTAGTAAATTATATGAAGTTGAAGTGGAAGACCCCAAAGGTGGAATGGCTTAGAGCTGCAGGAAGTGATCTTAGGCACCTTCCAGAGGGATGTGGACTTGAACTGAATCTCTAGGGTTGGGAAGAAGTTTTCTAGGAGGGCAAAGAGAGAAAGCATAGCATATATAGGAATGATAAACAGGATACTAATGTCAGGAGACAAGACTGTAAATTGACACAATTGGCTCATAGGATATATTTTAAGGAATAGAAGATATAATAATAGAAATGGGGGAGGGAGTGACAAACCAATAATGAAAGATTTTCTTACTCTATGATGAAATGGGAAGTTTTTCTCCTGAACACTGGAAGACCAATTGAGACCTTTACACAGAAGAGTGACATAGTCAGATTTGGGAATAGAAAGGTCATTCTGGAAGTACTGATTAAGAGAGAGAGAGAGAGGTGTTATAGGGATCCAGTAAGGAAAGATGAACATTTGAGCCAAAGTAGAGGCAGTGGGGATGGTATGGAGGCAATTTATTTGAAAGGTGCTAAAGACAGGACTCAGTGACTGATTGGATAGGGCAGGCAAAGGAGAATGAGGAGTCAAGATGTTTCCTGGTTTTGAATGCAGGTGAACGGGCAAGTGATTTTCATCTTAACCAAAAGGGAAAGAGAAGATGAGCAAGTTTAAGGGTAGATAGATAGGGGAGATAATGGATTCCACTTGAGACATGTTGAGTTTAAAGGTACCAGTAAAAAGGAAGGAAAGAAGGAAAAGTCCATTAACTATGGGTGTATGTGTGCCTTATTTCTTGGGCAAAAATTCTGGGGAAAAGAATCTCATCATGAGGAAGCTAGAATAGTTGCTTGATGCCAGGATGTTCTTAAAAATAGTTTGTCAAAACCAAACACAGTGATTATCTTCAAAATTGAACTGTTTTGAAGACCACATTTCTTTTCTCATTAACTAAGCTCCCCAGTAGTGCCCTACAGTGTTCTTGAGGGCTGCAAACAAAACCCAAGAACATTCCAACTATGGCATTTCCAAGATGAGATGACACTAGAGCATGGTAAAAGATATAGACATATCCAAATGAAACAATGGTTTGAAACTACCCTGAAGTCACTCGAGAAACAGCAGTTTCTTCTCTCTTTCCTTCTCTCCTATAGAGGACCAACCCAGAGTGATGGGTTATAAGTTGACAGGCACACAAACTGTTATCCACACATTATATTTGTGGTGACTAGCACATTGTCTGGTGTATAGTTAGTTAAGCAATTGAGGACTGCCGAATAAATTGCTAAATGAAGGCTCACATAAATGAAAAGGTAAATATTCCAAAAGCACTGGAGGAGACTTGGAAATTCTTTTATTATTATTATTATTTCTTTTCAGGTATAAGTGCCTTCCTAAAGATGGAACATTCAGATATTTGTCCATAGCAGCATTTCAATTTGGCCAAGTCCCAGGGTAACCACTAGAGGGTCTGAAAGTGTGAAACTGGGCAGTTCCTTTCTTTCAAGTCAGAAACTACAGTGTTCAAAGAAAGGGTAAGTAGGTGTGGCTTCTTTTAAACAAGCGAAATGCAACATCAGGCCATAAACCTGTGGTATCGTTTAGTGACTGTGTTTAAATGGATGCTTCCCATTGCCTTATGAGGTCCGGAAAAGCCATAAAAATTCATGGCCTACTTGTGGCTGAGCTCTAATAAAGGAATAATCGGTGCTTTAAGCCAGGGGTAATGGGAGGTACAGTGGGAGATTTACTGAAGCAATAAGGGCTGCAGAAAAAGAGTAGGTTTTTCACCTCAACTACACTGACAGTCTTCAGAACAAGACTTTCTTGACACATATTTGCAATCCTACTTGGTTAAGTGACAAGATGGGTCCTTAGTTCTTCCTTTTCCTGTACTTCTGGGGCTCAAAAGCTTTGGCATTTTACTCAGGGTTCCTGTCACCAAAGTTAATAAAACTCCCATGAGTTTCCCATAGTAAATCACTTGGTACCCGGGAAAGAACATGGAATTTGGGTTAGGAAGAACTTCAGTTTTAATCCCAGCCTTGAAACTTACTAGGTGATTTTACTAACGTCCCCAATTATTCTTTCTTTGTTCATTGCCATGGGACTTGCAGTGCCTCACTATGGGGGAAGCACAGGCCCCTATTCCCTTGATTTGGCCATGTGACTGCTTTGCTGCTTTGGCCAGCAGAATGTGAGTTGAAATAATATATGCCACAACTTAATAGTGCTTTAAAAGCTTTTGTAAAGTTGGCCATTGCCCTTTTCCCTCTGTCATGAAAATGGCATATACCAAATATTGGCTGTGTTTTCAGCCTGAATCCTAAAATAAGACACACAGGGGAGAGCCACAGCTGACCTCAGCCACTGTCCTAGACATGAAATATAAGCAAGAAAGAGACTCTTGTTGTTCTACAATACTGAGACATTGGAGTTGTTTGTTACCTCGGCATCACCTAGTGAAAGTTGACTGATACATAGAATGGTCTTGGGAAAATCACTTAGCCCATCAATCTTAGTTTGCCAGACCTGCTATGACAAATACTGCATAGTGGGTTGGCTTAAACAACAAGCATTTATTGCCTTGTGGTTGTGGAAGCTGGAGGTCCAAACTCAAGATGTCAGTAAGGCCACACTTTCTCCAGGGCTTGGTTGTGTTCTGGTGATGGCAGTCTTCTGTTACAATGGGATATCATTGGTCTCCCCTTGTGACTTTCCCTGACTTCTGGCTTCTCCTGGTTTCTAGTTTCTAGTTATAAGGTCTTCATGGACTAATATGGTTTAAGGCTTACCCTCATTCAGTTTGGCCTCATCTAAATATGGTCTCAGAAGAACTTATTGACAAATGAGTCCACACCTTACTCAACGATACATCTCCAAAGAGTCTTATTCACAAATGGATTCACACTCATGGGAACACAGATTAAGATTAAGAACATGTGTTTTGTTGGGGTTCAAGATTCAGTTGCCACACTGGCTGAGCCACAAAGCCCCTGAAATGGTTATAATAGCCAAATTCTATGGTTGTATGACCATCAGATGAGATCCTAGCACTATGTATGGCACAGAGAAGCTGTTCAATTAATGATGGCTATTGTTATTCTAATTTACTACTCAATCAGGGTAACAAAAGAGGTTGAGTTACTCTTTCAACTGGTAAACTTTTGCCTTCTGATTAGCTGTGATTCAGTCTTGCTGTGGAGTTCCTGGGCCAAGTTGGCAATCAGTGGTAAATTGGACATTTATGGCACTCTTCTTCCAGGACCAGGAATCCTCGAATCTTTTTATTAAAGCCTTCACAAACTGTGAAAGAAATAGCAGGCTCACTTTTACCCTATTACCTGTCCAGTCAATGGAACACTGCCTTTTCCTTACCTGGGGTGACAGTCAAGCAGCTGAAAACTAGCTTCTAAAGTCCTTTGTGCATGGCCTCACTATATGAAAGCCAGGGGACCATGCTCTTTGCAATCACAGTAATATTACCCCACACAAGCCCAGCCCTTCACTCTGCCCAAAGCCTTCATAGTTTTTATTTTGATTTTCGGAATAGCCCTGTGAGGTTTTCATTTATTCACTCATTTATTCAACCAGCAAAGGGCCAATTACATGGTCTTTGTCATTATGGATGTGGTATTATTGCCAATTCATTGACTGGTTAGTGAATTTATTCAACAAACATTTTGCATCCGCTGCATGCTAGGCATTGCGCATGTAAATGAAGACACCAAAAATGAGCAAAACTTATTACCAGCCCTCAGAAATATTATGATTGCATAGAGGAGACACTGTATACAACCTGAAATGTCAGAGGCATGAGCCAAGGGTGTCGAGGGGAGGGGAGAGAAGCACTGAATGTTCTTTGGGAATCAGGGGACACTGCCCAAAGGAAGGAGCATTTGGATTGGAATCTGGGAGATGATTTAGAGTTTGCCAGGTGAATAAATGTGGTACAGAAGGAACAACAAAGGAAAAGACCTAGAAGGTGGGAATACATTTGTGTTTGGCTACAGTATAGGGTCAGGTTGGGTAATCGGGAGAGATGGAAGAAAGCAGGGTGTAAAGATCCTTGAGGAGCAATGGACTTTGTCTTCATTCTATGGGCATTAATGAGTTTTCACATTAAATGTCATTAGCAGAGAACTATCATGGTTACTTTTTTTTTTTTAAGAGATTCATACAGAGAGAGTCACTTACTATAGGGAGTAACAGAAACTAGTTGAGAGATTAATTCCCAAGCTCAGTGTCTTAGTTTGCCATGGTTACTATGACAAATGCCACAGACTGGTCAGCTTAAGCAATAGGAATTTTTTTCTCATGATTTTGGAGACTAGCACTGTGAAAATCAAGGTTTCAATAGATCCTGACTCCAACAGAAGTCAAGAAAGACTTCTTAAACTGAATAACTGATGATGAGAAGATTCAGCCAAGTGAAAAAGAAGAGAAAGGATACCTCAGGAGGGGAAAATCATTTTTAAGAGATCCTTTAAAATAAAAGCATAAAAAAGATAAAAACCTTTGAGAAACCATGTTTTAGCTTGTTAATGCTGCCAGAAATGCAATATACCAGACATGGGTTGGCTTTTATAATAAAAAGGGAAATTATTAAGTTACAAGTTTACAGTTCTAAGGCTATAAAAATGTCCAGACTAAGGCATCCAGATAAAGATACCTTGACTCAAGAAAGGGCCAATGACATTCAGGGGTTTCTCTGTCAGTTGGGAAGGTACATGCAGCATCTGTAGATTTCTCTCCCAGCTTCTTGTTTCAAACAGCTTCCCCAGGGGCGTTTTCTTTCTGCATCTCCAAATGTCTCTGTCTGTGTCAGCTCTGAAGCTTTCTCCAAAATGGTTCCCTCTTCAAGGACTCTAGTAAGTGACCCAGCTGGAATGGGTGAAGACACATCTCCATGGAAACCACTTAATCAGAAAGTCTCACCCACAATTAGATGGGTTACATCTCCATGGAAACAACTTAATCAACAAGATTCCATTCAACAATATTGAATGAGGTTTAAAGAACATTTTTTTTCTGAAGTACACAAAAGATTCAAACCAACACAATTTAGAAGGACTCAAGTCATATGTACTAAGCCCCACCCTGATTTGGCCACATCTAAATAGGATCTTTGAAGATTCTATTCGCAAATTTAGACCACATCTTAACTAATAGCATCATCAAAGAACCTATTTAAAACTGAGTTCATAGGCACAGGAATGCAGATTAAGATTTGAACTGGTGTTTTTGGGCAACATGATTCAGCCCCAACATCCTGTGTTCTGAAGGAATATGTACTCACTCCCAAGTGTACATGCCAATGCTGCTGGGGATTTGCTTTCATGGGAGGAATTCCTTAAATGTTTTATCATCTTGGTCTTCCTTTGGGAAAACCAAACACTTAAAAAAATGATACATCCATTTAGTAATTACATACTTTTATCAGAAGGACAAGGAAGTCACTTCCCAGATTTCTCAGCATTCCCTCTGGATGGAAATCCAAGGTCATGAACAGTCTAGATTATCCATGGCAGAAACTAATATGTGCTCTGGGCACTAATAAAGCAGGGATTTTTTAAAAAAACAAAACACTGTAGACACATTTTTAAAAACATGATGGAAAAATCAGAACTTCATTTGACTTGGTTACACTTATTGTCTAATTTTTTGTTGTTGTTTTCAACTGAATATTATGCAAGTACCAGCAGTGGGGGTGAGGGAGGGACACTGTAATCTTTTTTAGCATTTAAATCTTCTTAAGGCCTCACTTCTTTTCTGGCTGCACTGCTGATTGTCAAGTCTGCTTCCTTCCTTGGAGCCCCATATAGAGTTTCTAGACACTAGCAGGCAGATGCACAATGAACTGAATTCACTGTTCATGACAGTGCTGAAGAATCACCTTTGCCTTTACTGAGGCTATAGCAAGGGGCTATGGCCAGCAAATCTTACAGGCTAATTCAGGTCTGTGCCATGTCAAAATTTGAATGGCAAGATTGGATCCACAGTATATCAGACTCAGATTCCAAAAGTGTTTTAAAATTGGGATATACTTTCAGTACTTGAAGGTCTTGGTGATTGATACAAGGTTGGCTCCTTAAGCTGTAAGCAAACTACCCCAAACTGGAGCAATCCCAGCACTCTCCCATGGAGTTCTGATTGGAGGCCCATCTATTCCAGGGAAGGTCAAACCCATAGAGAGAGCTCTGAGGAGTGACCAGCTCTGATAATAAAGTTCCCCAAATGGTCTCATTTTATGGTCTTTCAAACAGAGTTCTCTGAGATGACAAAGATAATATATGTTGAACACTTACTATTTGCCATGCTTGTGTGAAGTGTTTACATATTCTTTTGTTTAACATTCATGCCTATCAGGTATAAAGTAGTAGTAGTATTCCTATTTGGCAAATGAAGAAACTAAGATGCAATGGTCTTTGGTAACTAGCCTAAAGTCATATAACAAGTAAGTTTTCCCACACCCACCCTCTTCACCACTTGGCTAATGTGCTTATTCCGGCATAAGAATTTAACTTGGCCTTTTATTCCAATTTATAAGTATTTGTAGACATCAGTTTGACATCCTCAATTTGTAGGCAAGAAAACAGAGGTGAAAGAGGTTAAGTGACTTGCTCGAGGTCACATAGCTGATGGCAGCAGAGTTGCTGGCATTGGCATATAGGTCATTACTTCCTTGATTTCTTAACCTGAAATTATGGTCTTTAACCTAAACTCGGCCTAAGCTTATTTCATATTCCTGAGGGAAAGGGAAAAGGTAGAAGGGGGAACAAACACTTACTGAGATTCTTCTAAGCTTTAAACAATCTTCTGGACACTTTATGTTCAGGACTCATTTGTTCAAGCAACAACCTGATGAGGTTGGTATTGCTGTTTTCATTATCCATATGAGAGGCTCCAAGAGGTCAGGCACACCTGAGTTTACCCAGCTAGCAAAAGGAGGGAACTGGAATTCTGGACAAGCTCTGGATGAATATAATGTCCATTATTCTTCCATTGCTCCATGCTCAGGGGCCAAAAATATAATAGTGGGTGGGCTCGCCTCCGAAGGTGTGGATTTTTCGCTGTACCCTCTTTCACCTGGTCCTCAATAGGATTAAGTAGTGAAATGTGACTCCAGTCAACATCAACACTGGTATTCTTCCTTCACCCCTTCACAAGATCCAGGCTACTATGGCTTAAAAAGAAATTTTTAAGCAATTTTCCCCAAGATATGAGGGCAAATGCCCTCTGATGTTCTGGAGAGATTCCTCCCCCAGCCTCTATTTCCTGACTTTCCTTACATGGGCACACGGTGAAGAGCTTCACAATTTTTTTAAAGGTCACCCACCAGAGAAAACACCTTCTAGATCGTGGTTTGAAACTGCTGGGTAAGCCAGGTTGGCTTTCAGGTACAGCAAATATGTTTAACTATTTCCCAAGTGTTTGAGGTTTAATACCGGAACAGAAGTCTCTCACCTTAAATCTTCCTCTCTAACTCTGAAATGTATGTGTGTGCTACAGAGACCATTTTTCTGGTTTTGATGCCCTTATACAAATTGTCAACATACTGTATCTATTTTCACAGTTCTTTGATGTACTTGAAGGGGTTTTCCTCCTTGAACAAAAAGCCACAACTCCAAATGTGTTTAAAACAGAAGCCCCTAAACATTTGAAGTTCAGTTCAGAATTCCTAAGCAGAAACTTGGCAAGAAGTCCTAACTTAAATTTAAAACAAAAACAAAAACAAAAACAAAAACTCCTCCCATCCGTAAAGTATCAAATGTGCACTTCCCAATACAAAACAGACTTCACATCCATCTCTTGCTGGCATAGCATTATTACTCACTGCTTTTCCCCCACGGACCTTAAACTTCTCGATTCATTTCTAAAGCACAGTAAAGACCATTTGCATGTATTGCTCACACCTCAAATTCAACAAGCCCAACTCTTAGCCTCTAGTCTTTTCTCCAAGCCAAGGTGCAAAGCTTTCTTCATTTCTGCCAAAGGTACCAATTATATAAGCACAAAAACCTACACACTGACTCCCTCAGGTGCAGGAAGCATGTCTTAATCATCTTCACATTCTTAGTGCTATAGCAGGGCTGGTATACAGTGATGTGCAATACATATTTGTGAAATAAATAGATTTAAAAGTCATTTTCCACTCTTCTCTCACTCATGTATCATATATCTTCAAAGCCCTGTCCATTTGTGATTTATGATATGGGTATCTAAGGGCCAAATGTGACTCATCCAATCTAGGGTGCAGTCTGTCTAAGATTTTAATCAGCACACACACACACACACACACACACACACACACACAGTCAACCAGTAGTTCTAAGTAGTTCTGTGTCTGAATGCAAAGAGGGGTAATTCTTACAGAAGAGATCAAGTGTAATTGTCATTAAATCTAAGTAAAATTTTAATTTGTACATATTAAGTTCCTCTACAATATCAACATAAAATTTGATGACACATCCCAAAGATTTTCTTACTGAAGAACAGGTATGTATCACTGACCAACTTCTTAAGAGTAGAATCCATACATTTCTTTTTAAATACTTAACATGCTTTGCACCTGGAAGCTACTTAGTAAACCTTCGATATATATTTGACTCTCATCTGAGTCATGTGGCCAATCTATGATAAGCCATTATCCTTCTTCAACTCTATTTCCAATAATGAGGTCTTCTGTGAAAAACACATATCTTCTCTTTTTTTTCTTCAGGTTTTTATTTCTTTTCCCCATTTCCTTCTTTTCTTTTTTGTAAATAGGTAGGACATTTATTAGGTACACATGTAAGAGAAGATGTGGGCACTCTCACAAAGACACAGGTGAGGGAGCTGAGAGGCCATCGGCAATGTGGAGCCATTTGCTTACATAGATTAGCTTTACTTAATCCTCCTCCCTCTTACTTGTTCAGGACTTTTTCTTTTCCTTCCCTCCTCTCCAGGGTGGTGCCTGGTGGTAGATAGTGCATGTGTGGGTCAGTTGGCTCCATCCTTCTCCCTAGATGACTCCCGCAGGTACCAGGCATTTGGTTCCACCCTCCATAGCTTAAGTGGCCCCCACGGAGTGAAAAAGATCTCCCTAGAAGGGGGCGGGGTATTCAGGGACAATGTGAAATTGATGGGACACTAGAATGTCCCTGAGCTTACAAAGGCAAGGGATAGTGAAGATTTTAGTTTTGGGCTTTACCATCGACTTCCATAACTAGGCAAGTCCGAGTGGAAGTAGGCCCAGAGTGGCAGTTTAGGAGAGAGTGGCTCCAGTGCTAAGAGATTAATAATCCTACCTATCCCATCAAGTGTCAGCTGGGGTTCCTTTAAGTTGGTCAGTTGTGAGGTCAGCAACTGATTTGTGATGACCCTCAGTTTTCTTCACTTGCCCTGAGCAGGGCTTGAGGGGCTGTTCTGTCCCCTGGGCAGGAAGCTCATGTTGGTGGCACCTGGGGCAAGGCCCGGGTAGGTCCTGCAGTGGAGGGTTGTCTTGAGGCTTCTGGCACCCTCTCTGCCAGTGGCCCTTCTGACTGATAGTTGAAGCAAGGCCCTTTGAGGACTAAAGCCACAATTTGGGTGACCTTGAGAGGACAGGCCACTGTTAACAGTGACTGTTAACAAGCTGAGCCTGTTCTCTGATCCTTTGATTATCTCTCTTTGCCTTTTCATTTTCCTCAACCTTGTTTTGATTGTTAGTCAGAAAAGGCAGTTTCTAATAAGTTATTAGTGGAAGTTTGCAGGCCAATAGAGAACTTTCACAGCTTTCTCCAAATGTTAGAGGCAGACTGCCTGATGAAATGGGTGCTTAGCAAAATTTGGCCTTCCCAGGAATTCAGGCTTAAATTAATAACTTTTTAAGCCTTCTGCTAGCTTCCCCTGGAACAGTGCCAGGTTTTCCCCTTTATCCTGAGTGATGTACCTTAGCTTATTACAATTAACCAGCTTGGTGGTACATTTCCCCATGCTTTGTAGCAAGCATTTTCCCTTTTAATGGAAATTGACACATGGGCAAAAAACAAGTGAAAAGATGAAATGTCTTAGAAGGTACTGAAAGCCAGACAGAGAACTAAGAGGGAGATTCTCACGGAAGCAGGTGAGAAGACCTCTGTCAAGGAGGTGAAGAGATAAACAGATTCAGCAGGAAGGGTCTGGGTCCTCAGAGGGGAGGAAAGAGAGAGTGTGGAGAAGTCTCAGAAAGCCAAGAAGGGAGAGAGATAGGGACTTGATTTGGCTGCCATTGGACTCCGGCTCAATATGGGAAGAAGCCCCCAGTCAGGTCCCAAATGGCACTATCACCTGCTGCTCTGAGCCTCCTTGGAGCTACATAACATGGAGACAGGGCTCTTGCCATCTCTGAGAAGGGAGCTGAAGGCTCAGGGTGAACCAAGGTTTATGTCCTGGGGAAGCCACATTAAAGCCCCTAGACTCCTATAGAGAATAGTGAAAATGAGGACATAGGAGAGGATAGCAATGAGCAAAGCAAGAAGAGAATGTGACAGCACATGGCCAAGCCTCCCAATAATCACTAGTCCAGATGGTTGGAGAGAAGTGCCTCCTGGTTGGCTACCAAAATATGTTGCTGGATTTCAGCTTCCAGGTTCTTGGCCATTCTGCAAGAAAGAATTCAAGAGCCCAGCACAGCATAGAGTAAGTAGGTAAGAAATTTTATTAGATACACATGTAAGAGAATATGTGGGCACTTTTGCAAATGGTGAGAGGCTTCCCCATTTCTTTTAATATACATCTTTCATTCTATGGCTATAGCCTCATTCAGATCTTCATTCTGTCACCAGATCAAAGGTCCTAAACCTGAGGGCCAAAATAAACAGGGGCTATGGAGGCAAGACCCTGAAGCAATAAACCAAAATTGATTTCAAGCTGGCATGAGCCTAGAGAAGTCTTCAATACATTGATAAGAATAAGTGGATGCTAGAGGAAGGAGCTACAAAGTGTACTATGCAAATTTATCAGATGGTCATGAGTACCATGGAAAAGAATAAAATAGGTAAAGGGTAGGCAGTTCTGTAAAACTGTTATTTCATGTAGGGAAAGCCTTTTTAGATGAGATCCAATGGAAGTGAGAGAGTAAGACATCTGCTATCTGGAGACCAGCATTCTAGGCAGGGCCCAAAACCCTGGCAGATGCCCTAAAGCGGGAGCAAACTTGGTGTGTTCCAGGAGCAGAATGAAGCCAGTGTGCTTAGAACAAATTATGTGGCAAATCATGCAGAGCCTTGTACTAAAGACAGGGCTTAGACTGTCACTCTAAATGAGTACCCATTTAAAAGACAATAGCATTTTCCCCTGACTCCATTCCACCATTATAACGGATAGTCTACCATATTCTAAGCACTCTGATGAGCTCTGGGAATACAAACGGTTAATACAATCCAGTCCCTCCTCAATAAGGAAACATATTTAGAAGAAGAAATCTAATGCAAGGTAGAAAGTAGACAAATGTTACAAGAAGTGGGTAGACTTCAAAGTTCTCGCTCAGCTTGCAGAGTAATCAGATATGGTTCATGGAGGAGGTTCCTTATTGTTAGGCTTTGAAGTATGAGTTGAAGGAGCTTTGGGCTACAGAATTTTCTAAGAGCACATGTTAAGGAATGGGAGTAGAATATGTTTGTTAGAGAATCAGGAGAAATGATGGTCCATTGAGTTGAGAAACTCTTGAAAGTGAATAATTGGAGACATGTTTAAAGAAGATTAGATATAGATTATGAGGTTCATGGACACAAGACTGAGAATTAACAAATCTTTATTAACTCTAGGGTAAATATATCTTCTACATTATTTCCAGATATATAAATTTATATTCACATATGAAAGTGTCTCTATGCAATGATATGTAGAAATTAAATTGAAAGATCTTTTAACCATTCAGTTAAACATTCAAAATTAACTAGGCTTTTAGGGTTAATCTATTACACACACACACAAACACCAAACCAATGAGCAAAGTGACTACTGGAGATTTAATAGGCAACACAAGGTCATACTATTCATAACTCATGAATCAGGAATCAGACTCATGTCCCAAGATCTTTCTACCACATCTCTTTGCCCACAATGACTAGCCCTTTCCAATGCTCTACCACGGTAAGGTGGGGTGGCCCACATTTAGTGCTTCAGATTGAGAGCTATTGCTGCCTTTACTGTAACATACAGATAACAGTAATGATTCAGCTGGTATTTCTCCCACATCTAGAGGAAGTCTACCTTTCCAGACTTCCTCTCACACTGTCAACAGTGACTTAGCATCTCCTTTGCTGCATGGCTATAAACCAGGTCTTCTAAATACCTAAAATCTCTCCTCCCCCCATTTATTGACAAAATAATATAGTCTTTGCCATGAAGGGACTTTTACCCCCACCATACCACTAGAAAGTGTTTTCCCCACTTTCATTCATTTGCTTCATATTCCACATGACGGGATCTTGTTTTTTCCTTTTACAATAATTGATCTTAGCAGCCAGCTTAACTCACTTTTGAATTTTTCAAATTTATTTTTTATGTAAAACAAAGTTGAGAGAGAGCAATAGGAAATAATCCAACTTTGCCACAATAGTAAGTTTTCAGCTCTTTGTCTCTATGCTTTAAAGAAAGACTAGAAGTTTCAAAAAATCTTTCCATAGCCTGACATTTCCTTGGTATTCTGAAAATAACAAACTAGCTTCGAGACTCAACTTACTTGCTACCTCTCATAGGAAACCATCTCTGACTACCCCGCCCTCCTTCTCCCAGTCTGTGCCTTCTTGAAATTCTTCTAAGAAGAACTGTCCATGCTATGTCCTGACAATTTCTTGACATTTCTGTTCCTCCCCTCAACATCTTCAGCACCCGGCACAATGGGGAGGAAGGAAAAAAAAGAAGATGGCAAGGAAGGGAAAAAGGAAGGAAATGTTTGAGGTATATATTTTCCAAGCCAAGTCAAGACACAAGGTCTGGCAGAGAATTTCTTTTCTACTAATTGAAGATTAATTTGAAGAAAAAGTAGCATGGCTGTCAATATTAGGATTTCATGTACACTGCTCATTTCTGAGTAAGCCAGAAAAGAATATTCTAAATTGAGACTGTCCCTGGAAAATTCTAACATATCCATTTACTATAGTGCCTACTACACCTCAAATCTGGATAAATGAAAATAAACATTCATAAATTTACAACTCTACAGGCACTTCTTGGTTTAGATATATTATGTTTTGAGTATTTTGCATATCACACAATTGTATTCAAGCTTTTTAGTGAAATAATGCAGTCAGTAATGGGGGTACCATAATAGGTGGCTACTGCAGTAGCTGGGGGCCCTAATTACCAATGAATGACAATGTTCCAGTATCTGTTCTTCACCTCTGTAGTTTCTCCATTGCCTTTCAAGTGAGATGCATGAGTGCTGTTTGTATTTTTCTGCATTGCAGTGTTTTTTCCTTATATATATCCTAGTATTCTTTCCTGCTTGTTATTCCTCAGCTACACAGAGCAACGGTGGTGCATACTCACTGTTCATATTTTTAATTTATTTAAGGATAAAAAGAAAATCCTAAGATCAAATATGACCTGCAGCCATCAACCAGGTGGCAATATTGGAGCAGCTGATTTATCATCTCCAGCTCTTCTCTATTCAACCCACCTCTTACCCTACAAACTTATTAAATGTGTCCAGCTCTATTTTCCTATAGATTAGTTTAATAGAGGTAGTGGTAATCTTCTTAGGGTAGCTAGAACACCCTAACTGTCTTCCATACCATTACTTTCTTGAAAAATTGCATTTGGCCTATTTAATTGGGGTTGGCATCCTTTTTAAAGTGTTCAGCCACTGATCATGTCAAGGAATTTCTCCATATCTGTGTTTTTTACCGCTCACCACATAGGGCATTGGAATTATATTTATATGCCTGAGGAACATTAATCAGGGACAATCCTCACCTCAGCCAAATGGCTTTTGATGTAAAAAATTCATGTCAGATATTTGATTTAGGATATTAATTTTCACTAGTATTTTATTAGAACCTTGAAAGTTTCTGCAAATGGTAATACAAGGGAGGAAGTTCCCATAGTAGAAGGGTGTACAATGAATGAAATATGGAATACATAAGAGAGCATCAGAACTTACATGATTCAGCAACTCGATCCCTGAGTAATTTTTGAACATCCATTCTATGCTGGAACATGTGTGTATGTAAACTTATAAAGTATTATATATACAGAGGTAGGATATAATTATGAGTTATTTTAGAAGAAGGTATTGGAGGACCAAAGGATTGACTAATCACAGCTCTTAAGACATTGTCTTAGGCTGAACAACATCTTCTAGGGAGATCTTGTGTAGGGACAGAAGAATCAAGAGCTTTTCACACTGAATGTATTTATCCAAGCTTCTGTCTTTTTTAACCTCCAAATTTTAAAATATCATAGTAAACCATACTTGCATTTAAAAATTGGGTTTTCCAGTTATCCATACTGAATTTCATTCTTTCAGTTTGTTGAGATTTTTTTGACACTTAATTCTGATATAAACCATATTCTTCATTATTCCTTCCACCTTTCTGTCATCTCCAACATTAACAAATAGGTCTTCAGCTAAGTCTTAATACACATGCTGGTTTGGCGAGACACAGGGCCTAAAGTTTCACCATTCCTCCAGGGCTCTCCCTCCTGCTAGTTACTGGGACACACTTTGGACATTATCAATTATGCACCCACCACACTGAAAACATCAAGCCCTATTTTCATCTTCACTTGAAGGTTTTACAAAGCCCCTAGTTGAAAAATGTTCCTTTTGTGACTACAGGATTTCGTAGTAGTCAAGATGTTATCCACAAAATGAAATGAAGCTAATATAGCATAATTTGTTCTTAGGGAATATTTGTTAGCTTCCAGTGATCACCGTATCTTTGCTGATTGCTCAGAAATGCACTTTTTGTAATAATCTCTTGAAATATCAGAATCAGAAGCATTCTTGAGTTTTCTAAAGCTTTTGAAAATCAAACTGTTGGCTCAGTCATCAGTCTCTCTTTTCCCTCCACATTCCTCAAACATGGCTGACGGCATCTCAGCAATCTAAGCTGCAGCTGTCAGGCAGCAGGCAATTCCGTCTGGGCAGAGGGCACCATCTCCTTTACAGAAAGATAATGCTCCTCGGGAATCATCTTACCTTGATTGGGCTTCCATGGCCTCCCCTTAAGGTTTGTTCCTGTTTTTCCTCTTTCTTGTACCCATCCAGGAGATGTTGAGAGAGGCACTTCATAATTTATTCAGTTGGCAATTGATACTTTGCTCTTTAAACAAAGAATGAGTGAAATGTACCTCAAAAACAAAGGTGCTTCAACTTAGCAGAACCTTGAGGAACATGTAAGAGTGAAGAGATATAAAGAACATATTTTTATAGAGAGTACTTTTATTTGCTGGACATTCTCTCTGCAGTTGGGGAATCTGTCAATATAACAAGAATGGAGACCCTCCCTGCAAGATGATCTAAAGAATACCGGTGAGCAACCAGGTTGCTGAAGCCCTGGAGAAGTCCTGCCTTTCACGCCTCTGCCTCCTCAGAAGTATTCCCCCCCTCCCCGCCCCCATTCATCTGTCAGTTCAGCAGAGGCTCCACTGTGATGGCCAGAAAGCTGGCGGTTAAGTCAATACATTCCCCTTCAGACAAGGAAAATTCTGCAGGTCAGACTTGCTAAGCAAATAGACACGAAAAAGCGCCAAGTGCATACAAAACACTGTAGTAAATTAAGATAATGATATTGGCTGTTTATTGTAGATAAAACATAAATCTGTAATGGAAGCATCTAGGAGATTCCAGCACTCAGTGTATCAACATCAGAAAGAGCAGTTATGATTGTCGTCAAGGAAAAGAAAATCCAGAGCCTGGCTAACATTTTGAAATACAAAGCTTTCATATCCTTCAGTCTTCTTTCCTTTGTGATTTCCACAGGATTTTCATTTTCAGAGATATTATACTACTTGCTTTCAAAGGAATTCAATATTTTCATTCAGAAAAGTAATTTCACAGGAAAGTAGCACTGAGTGATGTCCTGGGTATTCATTTTCAGAGCCAATCTTACAAAGTCAATTTGTGCTGCAAGGAGCTGGGATGCCATGAAATGGTGCAGATCCTGTATGTTTGGGTTTCTATGGCCCTCTTCTTCCTTCCCATCCCCCACCCACAGGATGCCTTGGACACCCTGAAGCATTTGAAAAGAATCGACTGATGTAAAAAACAAAACACGCCTTAATAACATCGCCCAGCGTAACCCAAAGACATCGATCCTCAGCCCAGGACTAGATTATGGCTTCATCCCTTCTGCCCCGTAGTAAAAGTCATATCGCCATAGCCATCAAAATCACTCTGTTTATTTTCCCCACGTTGTTTGAGAAATTAGAGGAGCAGGCGGCAAGTCTAAGGTGAAAGATGAGGAGACGGGTTACTTGCTTGGGTACTTCTGTGCAGATAAAAAGCTAATCCTGATAAAACCAAGGCTGAAATCCTTCCAGCCCACATAAAGTCAAGGTCAGACATTAGCCAATCAAGTGGAAAGCCGAGCGATTTCTCTGAAATGAGTCGGAGACCGACAGAGGGACAGACAGAGGTAAACAGAGACGGGATGGGAGAGGGAATATCAGACGACGGAGGAGAAAATTACCCGGGCAGAGGTGAACAGATGGACTGACAGAGTGAACGAGAGACAGAGATGGAGGGGGGTGGTGGGGTGGGGAAAGAACTAGTTCCTTCCTCTGTTCCTCTTCCTTGACATATTTCAAGATCAAAAGGAATAAAAATCTTCAAATTTTTCATCAGGCATTTGGGGTGACTTAAGAACAAAGTCCAGCTGCCAATTGGGTGTTTTTCCTAGGTTTTTCAAGTCAGCCACATGCCATAACCTTGAGGACAACGCTGTTTATTCCTGGTGGAAAGATAAGCCAGCCCACCCCGTCCCCAACCCCCCATGGAAGCAGAGTGGGCATTCCCGGTGAACAAAGAGAAACTGCTATACAGCAACAAGCATTTGGTTTTGATTAGAGGATATTCAGGGACTGTGCGAGTTCTATTAAAATAAGCACAAAACCATTTTAAAGGGCTTTTTCTTTTCTTTCTCTTTCCCCCCTCGGTTTATATTGTTAATCTTTCTTCCTGGACGGCTCTTCACAAATGCCTTTTGTTTTCTTGTGTGATTCTACGTGCCAGGACTCTAAGAAGGGAGGACGGAGGTCCTGTTCTGGCATCTTTTCAAGCCCCTTCCATAGGAGATGAAGGCTTGTTGCTGTGCCTTCAAGGGTATAAATTTAGAGGCCGCCAAACCGTCCGGAGGTAATTCAAATGCTGGTAAATGTTGGAATCCACCCTGGCCCCCTGCTCATGTGAATACCCTGGCACTTACCCCACTCAGAGGAAACGAAACCAATTTGGGAAAGCGAGGAGGGAATAAACATGCAATTAAAATGGCCATTTCTCCTGGTTTCTTCCTTTAGTTCTTTTTTTAACACTGCATCCCATTCTATACTCTGATGATGAAACGGGCTTGGTTAATTATAACAACATACAAAAGATCGCTGTCTTTTCCCCACAGAGACTAGGCTAGCTTTGAATTTTTTTGGGGGGGGGCACGGGAGGTGGGGAGGGCAGAGTGGTGGAGCAAAGAAAAAATGAGGGCGAGGTGGATAAACTTCAAGCAAAGCCATCGTTTTTTGGAAGAGCCGCTATTTTTATATTGTTTGCAAACCCTTTGCCAGAGTGAACATTACAGAAATGGCACTTTTCTCTCAATGTATCCATCTTCCTCCTTTATACATAGATAGACAAATAAAAATGAATCTTTCCAGAGGCAGCGTGCTTGCCACTTCCACATATTCTTTAGATAGCTTATTTTTATTCAGCTTAGAGCATAACCTATCATTTTTATTCAAGATTCCATCCAGCCCCTCTCTCTCTCCCCCCAGCCCTCCAAACAAGTCTTCAAGAAGCCCTACTGCCTTGCTTTGTTCCAGAGATTCTGCTAAAGGCCAAAAGATGGAGAAAGCATATCCATCTGGTTTGTTCCCAGATCCTCAGAGAAGGGGCTGAGAGAGCCCCCTCCGGTGGAAGGAACAAGGTGACCAGGAATAAGCATTTATTCTTCTCTTTGTTTGTGATTAGCTTCTTGTGCTCATCTCAGGAAGACTCTCATATCCATGGGGAAATAACACCAGTGAATGAAGCTCACCCAGCAAACAGGAGAATTAATTGTCAGTGCTTTGAAATCCTTACACTTACAGATTCCATTTCAGTGTCAAAAAAAAAAAAAAATAAGCACCTCACTTCTCTCTTCATCCTGTTTTTGGTCCCCCCCTTCCCTCCTCTACTTAATTCTAAACAGTGTATGAATTTTATACATATCAACCTTAAAGCATCTGCTAGAAAATAGCAGCCAACCTGTATACAAAATAGGAATAGATTCCATGTCAGAGCGAAATTAAGATCTTGATGCCTCATCGTTTCCACAATATTACCATCCTGCTTGGTGAATAAATACCAGTCGAATACCAAACAGCGGTTAAGCAAAAAGGAATGAATATTGAAATTTATAAAATGGCCAGTGTCCAAAATAGTCATATTCACAGGAAAGTGTTTTGACATCTGAGATAACCTCCATTTTTTTCTTCAGAGCTGAGTATGCTTGATTTGGTGGGACTGACTTGAACAAGCACAAGCACACTATTACAATGAATTTCAAATTGCTCTCTTCTTTTACACCCCTTCAATTTTTACAATCACCCCAATTTCAGAGTAAGGTGTGGCTTCAAGGTACAGGAGAAAAAGCAGTAAATTGGAAGTCAGATGATATGGAACTAAAATTTTTGTTCTGCCACTCTTCATATGTACAGCTTTGATAGTCAAATTAACCCTTGTGAGCTTTCATTGTTACCTATAAAGTGGACAAACCAATAGACACAATCGTACAGGGTAGGGATGAAGATTAAATAATATGTTTTATAGATCACATTTAGAGCAACAATAATTATTATAGCTAATATTTATTGCACATGTTCAAGGGTCTCACTATTTTAAGAGTTTTACACCTACTAGCTTATTAGATATGAGATAGGGTTTTTGGGAAGACATGATTGGCCCAATATTACAGATTGAGGAAATAGGGGAGTCAGGGTTTAAGCAGGTAGTCTATGATTTTAACTTATTTTGCTGTATAATTACATTTTATACATTTAAAAACTATTTTAAACGTGTAAAATATAGTAAATATTAATATATTATGTATATATGTGTATGCCTCCATATATATGCATGCATATACAGTTTTGTGTGTGTGTATAGATATAGATATAGATATAGATATGCTACAACACACATAGTTGGCTTTACAGGTTAAAATATTAAATATTCTGATTAAGTTTCTACCACTCAGTCCAATCCCATGAGTAGGAATGAAAGTTGTGACTGGGGCTTGGCCTGATTTAGATTCTGAAATCATCATCTTTTCTTCTTAGTACCCCTCCTGCCCATATTTTCCTTTCTGGATGGAGGAGGTTGTTCAGCTGGGCTTTGTGTGAGTTACAAAAGCAGCAACAATTACATGAGGGAGTCCAGGGGCGTGTTAACCACAAAAACACAGTTGTCATAAACACCGTGCATCTTAATGCAGTGCTTCAGTCTTTACGTAAGATTAATTAAAGAGCAGATGTCTGTCGTACCCTGCGTTAGGTATGGTTATCTCTGAAATTCCAGCTCCTCTATTTGCTGGATTTTAATTTGCATCATTATGCATTTTGCGCCTGGGGCATGAGTAGTCAAGTGGTAAACATTAGCTATACTGCTCTGTATTTCCAAATGCACCTTCACTATTAGGCTGACTAATAGAATTCAATTCTATTTTCAGCCAAATCCTCTCAATTTTCATTTGCTTTTGACATGTTACATGGCAGGAGGAAAGAGCAAGGGAAAATAAGGGAGAGAGCGGCAGCTATGGCACTGTTAATACACAGGCTTCCAGTCAGCAGAGAGCCCCCTTCTGTTGGGTTCTGACAATGCACATGGAATTGCATCCAGCATCTTCCTTTAACACATAGCAAGGATAGCCCTAAAATTCCCTCTCCTCTTCTTATCTTAGTGGTTGATACTTCAGATAGGGCAAGAGGTCTCTGCTTTATTGTTGGGAATTGGAGGTACCAAAGCAAATTCCAATTTTCTAAATGCAATACCTGGAAACTGACTCTGAAAACTTTTAAGACTGTGATCAAAGTCTGATATGAATTAATTTGTCATTATAACACAGCCTCACTGGCCAGGCATTTCAGGCCAGGACTTAGGAAAGGTAGCAAATATCTGGGTTGACAATTTCATTTAAAGGACAGAAAGCTTTCTGCTTTCTTTTCATTGGTATCTTGATTTAATGAACACACAAACAGACCATCGCCATATGCTCCAAATACCAGCTTGCTGTTCTTCAAGAAGCAGCTTGGGAAAATGCCAAGCTAAGAAGCTTGGAAGAAACTGGAAAAGGCTTCAAGACATATCTTTGTAGCCTGGGATAGCAAATGCACCAGTGATTAATTACGCTGGGATTGGACGTGAATAGGAATGCCAATAAGGCATTTGTAGCACTGCAATAGTGGGCTTGCTAGCCTGATAATAGAACCTGTCCTGTTTTGATTTCCCCAGTTTCCTTTCTGTTGGTAACACATTCACTTGCAGGTCAGAGATATAAGATGGCAATGCCATGCTGCTTCTCGTTGTAGAATCATTAGATCAAGTGTGTCCGCTGTCAAGGAGGAGGAGTTCCTGGGAATTGGGAACTCCGAATTTGTTCCAGAGAAGTCTTGTTTGATGAGAAATCCATGACTGTCTCTCCCTGCAGAAATCTTCCACTACCTCCCCTGTAGAGCCTCAAAAACAGCATAGGGCATTACTCTACACAGTTGGCAAGACCACTTGAAGAATCTCCCCTGGATGACATCGAAAAATGACTCCAGCTTTAGTTTACCAATGCTTCCTAATGCAATATACCAGAAATGGTTGGCTTTCATAAAGGGGATTTATTAAGTTACAGGTTTACAGTTCTAAGGTCATAAAAATGTCCAAACTAAGGCATCCAGAAGAAGATATCTTGATTTAAGAAGTGTCAAATGGTATCCAGGATTTCTCTGTCAGCTGGAAAGGCACCTGGCTGGCATCTGAGGTCTTTGCTTAGCTTTCCTGGGGCAAAATCTGGATTTCTTTTCTTACCTCCCCTGGGATTTCTCCAGGTTCTTGTTTTTCAGTATTGTGGGTCCTTGCTTAGTATCTCATGGGAGGTGCTTTCTCCAAAATGACTCCCTTTTTGAACGACTCCAGTAAACTAAATCAAGACCCACCTTTATGGGCAGAGTCACATCTCCATCTAATTAAAAATTCACACCCACAATTGGGCACACCACTTCTCCATGGAAGTAATCTAATCAAAGGTTCTAACCTAAACAATAGGTCTGCTCCCACAAGATTGGATTAGGAACATGGCTTTTGGGGGTTCAAAACTAGCACAATTCCTGTCCTTCAGAATTCAGTGTTAGGGTTTTCTGAGGTTTTTAGAGTAAGCAAATTCTCCTCTTTCATTTTTAGAAGAAGGTGAAGGAGGATGGGGACAAGAAGGAGAAGAAAAAGAATAGAAAGCTCAGTTGAGCTGATATTCGGGAAGAATTTATTTTGATGGTGGGATTTCAAATATCAGAATCCAGAAAAGCTCACTTCAAAATGAAGATTTCAACTTAAATCTTAGGACTTATGTCTAATACTTCCAAGTCCAACTTCCAAGTACCCTTGGTCTGATGATCAGCCCATACATCTGTTGAATGGCTTTCCACCATCTACAAGACATACTCTAGAATCTATCCCCTTGCATATATATATGTCCTTTATGATCTGACCCTGCCTGACAGTTCCAGTTTCAGCTCCTACCCTTCCTCCACAGCCACTCTACCTTCCTCTCATTATACCACTTAATAGAAGGCTAAAGGGACTTTTTAACCTTCAAGCTTTTGAACATTTATTCCCTTTATCTGAAATGTCCTTTTTCACATTGTCTTTCTCTGAAAAAAAATCTGACTACACCCCTTATTTCTCTCCTGGGATTTTGTCCCAAATTTTTCACTAACTCTCTTATATCTCCCCTCAGGTGTCCCACCCACACTCAAACCAAACACATTTAGAAGTTAACTCATCATCCCTTCCAAACATCTTCCAGTTTTTATATCTTCAGTGCCAGTTAATGGCAACCATAAGGCCACTAATATCCAAATCACTGAGTTTATATTTGACTTCTTTTCCTTCCTTCCTGATTTTCAGCCACTTGATAAGTCCTGATGGATCTACCTTCTGGACCACTGTCCAAAATCTATATACCCAAACTAAATTGTCTTCCAAGTTCCCCCTTTCTACTTCCACTTCCTTATATCAGGCACTTGTTCTTTCTAACATGACCTGATGTAATAATTGCCTAATTGTCCTTCTTTCTTTCCAGTCTTTCTCTATTTTAACTCCTCTTCCCTGAGCCACAAGATGAATTTGTAATGCTTGAAGAAGTCATTTATTTAGTCATTCATTCAATCTGCATGAGCATTTACTATGTTTCTATATACCCTATAAGAATAGAATTCACATATCCATTTAAAGTGTCAATCAGAGACTTGCACTTAGTCTTTTAAAAATAAATGGATATTAAATGAATGACTGAATAAATAAATTAATGGAGCTTACTGCTTAGTTGGAGAGAAGAGTTATGAAATCATCAGAAGTTAAGTAATAATAAAGTCCTTCTGTGAAAATGCTCCAGGATATTCGGTAATTTGTAATTGATTACCAGATGGATGGTATTGGCATTCTGGACTAATGTAATCAGAGAAACCCTCAGAAAAGGAAAAGGGGAAGAAATAGTACTAAGATTTATTGAGCAAATATTATGCATTAAGCCCTGTACCAGGTGAATTGCATATATTATTTTATTTGATCTTCACAATAACCCTACGACTAACTTCATTTTATAGATGAATTAAGAGGCTCGTGGACATTAATAACTTGTCCAAGCTTATCCAACTAGTAGAGGTTAGAACTGAGGTTTGAAGCAAGGAATGTGTGGCCCCAGTGCCTAGAGCCTTCTACTGGACCAAGCTGGGACAAGAAAAGGTCAGTGTGAAACACTTCCAAGGAAGAGTAGATAGGCCTTGGTAATGGTTTGACAGGGTAGAGCAAAGCAAAGGAGGAGTCACAATTACCCTCAATTTTGATTTGGGTAGAGAAAAGTATGGAAAGCATAAAAGGGGAGGTCCTTTAATCATACATCAGTATAATCATACATCAGAGACATACTAAGTTGGTTTGATCAGAAACTCTTGTCCCTAACTCTGGTTTCCTTATACTTGGTTAAGGCATCCGTGGGTTCCACAGGATACCAGTTAAAGATAATTCTTTTTAAAAATTGCAAAATAACCCACAGAACTATGAACTTACTTTTTAAGATTTTGGGGGGGGGAGGGAATGTCTGATCAGACAGTGGTCTGGTGCGATCAGTTTGGCTGATAAGAACAGGATATAAGGAGGTTAAGTTGGTGCTATAAAAACAGAGTTGGGAAGTGCTTCCAACAAACACTTGGGACACTAGTCCATCTGATAACTAGTCCATCTGATGCTCAAATTCTCACCAAGTACTTCAAGGTTTCTCATCTAGATTCTGAGCAACACCTACAGTAACGAGAACCTCATTCCACTGCTAGAATAGTCTCATAGTTAGACAATTGCTTCTTTTTTTCTTTAAATTAAAATCTACCTTCTTATTACATTCATCTACTAGTTCTGTATCTGTTAATCCTTTGAAACAATGTCTGTTTTTCCCTCCCACATGATGATCCTTCCTACATTTGAAAACAACCTATATACCTCTCTTTCTTTCTAAGGCTAAAATGATGTATTCCTTCAAAGAGAGAAAATAAACAACCTTTAATCCACACAATAAATCTATTATATTTGTTTTCTGATTAATTATCTATACTTTGCAAATGAGGACATTTAGGGTTAATCAAGCTCAGCAATATGCCTGAATTCATATGGCTGTGAATACCAAACCCCTATTCTTTTTATTCCAAATTGCTGCCTTCAACTTTCCCTTTGGATATTTATTTACAGATCATCTATTTGCCCCTTCTAAGTGCTAATTGACTCAAGGAAGAACACTTATGTAAATTGAACAGTCAAAATATTTTTAAAAGGAGGGCAAAAACAGCATAGAATAAGAAAGGAGATAATTATGATCGACGCCAACTGTAAGAGATGTATTTAAGCATTACATTTCGCTGTGAGCTTCCTGTCACTAAAGGGAGAAGAGAATTGAAACTATAGTTTGCCTCTCACCATATAATAAGAGGAAGTTGACCAGTTTATGAGAAGGGAGAAATGTTTTCCTGCAATGCATTCTAAAAAGAATTGTCACATACATGTTGAGAAAAACAATACATGATGTCTTCAAAAGCAGCATTACAGAAAATAAAAACAACAGTCTTCACAAAGCTATTCCTTGTTGAAGTTGTTTAATGAAGCAAAGGTAAAAAACACTAAATGGCTACTCAGTGAAGATAATTCTAAAAGAAGCAAAGCCAGTACAATACACAAACACTGAACATGAGAACGGAACCCATAAAAATTGAGGAATGGGCTCCTGTTATGTGTCTACAGTGAGTTAGCACCTTTGACAGGCTAGCTTGCTTGGGCCACAGCCCATATAAAAGAAATGGCTTCATGTACATGCTTTGATAAACTCATTTTCTGCTGGATTCTCTATTTCCATTATCTGGCCCTTTAGTTTTTGCTATCCAAATCATTATTTGCAGCTCCTGACCTTTATCATGTTTTCCCATGTTCCCAATTTCAACATTTGGCACTGCCTTTCTAAGAATGGATCCCCCCAAAATACCCTTTCACTTGATGGGCTCCAGGATCTTCCTTCTTCAGGTTCAGGAGCACAACCCCAGAACAGCCCAGTAAACTCTTGTGCAGAAAATCTCTTAGAGGATTTCTCAAAAAACTACCTACTAAACTGTGCTCTGGGAGAGAATGATGGCACTTAGTTCCAGACTGAGTTTTCTGGCAATGTGAAGAGTGCAGTTACTCTGCATGACTAAATGGAGCTAATTCCATCAGCTTTTCATAGGAGACATTTCAGTGCACAGCTGAGTCTGTTATGATAATTGTGGAATCTAACATATTTTCCCAGATGAAGGGGTAAGGTATGCTATGTAAAATGCTTGTAAATATGGTCAAAATTTTCGCAGAAAGATTTATTATGGGATCAGATACATCTCTGGCTGACTTCAGAACATGGGAGAGGATTTTCCCCTTAATTTTATTTTGTTGTTGTTGCTGTTTTAGTTGACAAACATTAACATTAACAGAATTTTAAACAAAATTAAGAGTTTACCTCCAAACCAACCCATCTCCATCAAAGTGGCTTTCTTTTCCATGTTCTGTTCCAGCCTTTGCTCATGCACAGACATTATTTCAAAATTATAATTACTGAATAGGAATGATTTTTGTATTGTTTTTTTCCCACTCAGCAGTATAAACACTTTTCCTGCTGCAAGTTAGTACATGGTTTTCATAATTATCATTTTTTTTATGGCACTATACTTCCTTTAAGCAATTGCATCATGATTTAGTTAACTCTTTCACTACACCAACATTTATATATTTTTACTTATTTGGGTTTTTTCCACAAGACACTTTCGAGGGAGTCAAGTTTCATGAACCAAAGCATATAAATACGGTTCTTTATATCATGTCCAAATGATTTTCACAATGATATTTCCCATTCACATAACCATCCAACATAGAAAAACACCACCTTTACTCCAGCCATGGCCACACTGGGGATTTATATTCTTTAATGCTAATAGAAAAGGTGTAAAATGGCATGTGTGCATGTCTTTAATTACTATGAAGTCAAGAAGAAATTTATACAATTGTCACTATAGTAACAGTAATAATAGGTGTAGTAGACAACAATGTTGCCAAAGAGCACTTATTCTTCTTCCTTGCAGAAAGAGGCCAAGTTTTGATCAGGTTTTCATCCTTCTCCCATGTGATTCAGAGATAAACACTGATTAGTCAAAGCCAATCTTGAAAATCTCATTTCCTTGCCAACACATTTGGGACGAGGTAACTTAGGAACATCTAGAAAGAATTTCTTTGCTCTTAGAAAAGACAGATGAAACAAAAGAATACATAAATCTATATTCCACATAAAATTGTAAGATAACCACAATCACTTCATTTAACTTTTGAATACATGGCTCTGACTGTATGTCCTTAGTAACGTATATTCTAGAAACAAAACGAACTGCAGAGAAATTCTTAAAATATAGATTTTAAAAAATAATGATGTCATGATTATAATTATTAAGCTTTTTATGTGGATTATAATGTATATATGTTGTGTGTGAATGTATTTACATACACATACACATTCACATTCACATACGTATACACACATATAAAACTATTAGAAACCAAGTTGTTCTCTTTAAGGAAAAAAATTCAAACACTAAGTAAAATAAGAAGTTGTAATGTTAGACGTGAACTGAAAATATAATATGAATTTATGATTATATATGTATGTGTGTGAATATACATGTATACATTTAGTTCTTTTCACTAAAAGAGGTAAGAACTAATGATAGGGCAGCATTAATGAGCACACCCAACAAGATTTCTTGATTTCTAAATCCCAGTCTCAACTTAAAGGAACAAACTTCTTGCAGAAATGTCTCATTCTATGTTTGGGACACAAAAATTACAAGAGCAAATCTAAGATACCTTATTGTGCCAGAAAGCAAAGAAGCACTCATGGGCTGAAAGGACAATGTTAAACACACACATTTGTGAAGCTGGCACTTCAAGGAGTTCTCACTGGCAAAACTCGGATAATTTAAAGATTAAATAAAAGTAACCACTGTAATTGATTATAACCTATCAAGTTAAACTTAAATGTAGGAATCCAAAATAACATTTAAATAAAAGGTAGGAGAGCTCTTCTTTACAAACTAATGAATGTGGAAGTATGATGGAATTAGAACATCACTATTTTGTAGCCCACAATGTAATAATCAATTCAGGCAAGTATCACCAGTGGAATTAAACCACTACCTAAGGGACAACATGGTGCCAGAGAAAAACGTTAGATGACACCATGAGGAAACAATCAGGTAAGTCTAGAAGGTGTTACATTTTATAAGGCCTGAACTCTTCAAAACATTAGTGTCATAAAAATAAGGTGGGGGTTGTTCTAAATTGGGAGAATATAAACTCATAATCAAGTGCAATGTATGCCTAACCATTGAAACCTAGTTTTAAACAAACAAATCCCAGACATAAAGGATAGTTTAGGACCAATGGGGCAGTTGAATATGCAGTAGATTTGAAATGATATTATGAAATTATTGTTAATCCTCTTAAGTGCGATGATGTACTGCCCTTATATAAGATATTTTCCTTGTTCTTGGGAGATATAAGTAGAAGGAAGTATCATGACGTCAACAACTTAATTTCAAACGGTTGAAAAAAGCTTTAAATTTTTCAAAATAAAAAGCTCATGAAGTAAAACAGAGATGTTCTTGATCTTAGAGGGAAAGTATTGAGTCTTTCACCATTGATAAGATTGTCAGTTATGGTTTTTTCATATATGCTGTTTATGATGTTAAGAAAGTTTCCTTCTATTCACAGGTTTCTAAATCAAGAAGAGAGCTGGATTTTGTCAAATGCCTTTTCTGCATCAGTTGAAGTGACCATGTGTTTTTTTTTTTCATTTATTCTCTTACTGTGATATATTTGATTTTCTTATGTTGAACCACCTTTGCACATCTAGGATAAATACCACTTTATCTTGGCTTATAATTTTTTAATGTGTGGTTAGATTTGGTTTGATAGTATTTTGTTGAAGATTTTTCCATCTATATTCCTAAGAGATATTGGTCTGTAATTTTCTTTTCTTGTGATGTCTTTGTCTAACTTTGGTGTTACGATGATGTTGGCCTCATAGAGTTATGGAGAGTTCCTTCTTCTACAATTTTTTGGAAGAGTTTGAGCAACACTGGTGCTATTTCTTCTTGGACTGTTCTGTAAGTTCACCAATGAAGCCATCTGGTCCTGCTTTTTCTTTATTGGGAGGCTTTGATTACTGACTCAATCTTTTTACCTGTTATTGCCCTGTTGAAATCTTATATTTCTTCTTCAGTTGATGTACACAGTTTGTGCCTATCTAGGAATTTATCCATGTCATATGAGTTACCTAATTTTTTGGTGTACACTTGAGCATAGTATCATCTTATAGTCTTACTTATTTATGTGAAGTCAGTAGACACATGCCTCCTTTTGTTTCTGATTTTAATCATTTGAGTCCACACTATTTTCATTTATTATTCTCTATTTCATTTTTCTCTAATATTTGTTATTTCCTGCTTTCTTCTCAATTTGGGTTTAGTTTGGTCTTCTTTTTTCTAGATCCTCCTTTGTAAGGTTAGGTCTCTGATTTGAGATCTTTCTTCCTTTTTAATGTAAGCATTTAGACCTATAAATTTACCTCTCATCACTGTCTTTGCTGCATCCCACAAGTTGTGGTATGCTGTGTTTTTGTTTTAATTCATCTCAAGACAGTTCCTAATTTCCATTGTGATTTCTTCTTTGACCCATTGGTTGTTTAAGGGTACCTTAACACAATTTACACATATTTGTGAATTTTCCAGTTCTCCCTGTACTTTTGATTTGTAGCTTCATTTCATTGCGGTTGGAGAAGACACATTGTATGATTTAAATATTTTAAAATTTATTGAGATTTGTTTTGTGTGGGCTAACATCTGATCTTTCTTGGAGAATGACTCATGTGCACCAGTGAAGAAAGTGTATTTTCTCACTGTTGGGTGAAGCATTTTCTGTATAAATATATGTGTGTGTGTGTGTGTGTGTGTGTGTACAAATCTTCTATTTCTTTATTGATCTTTGTTTAGATGTTCTATACATTATTGGAAGAACTGTATTGACATCTCTTATAATTAATGTTGAGCTATGTGTTTCTCCCTTCAAATGTGTTATTTTTGCTTCATAAGTTCTACCACTAGTGCATATGTATTCATAATTTTTAAGTCTTCTTGTTGAATTTTCCCTTTCATCAGCATATAGTTACCTTTTATGTCCCTCACGAAAGTTTTTGACGTAAGGTCTATTTTATCTGATATTAGTATAGTTACCCCAGCTCTCTTTTGGTTACTATTTGCATGGCATTTTTGCCAGTTCTTTCACTTTTAACTTTACTAGTGTCTTTGAATTTAAGGTGAGTCTTTTCTAAACAACACACATTTGGGTCATGCTTTTTTCCTTTTTAGCCATTCTACAATCTCTGTCTTTTTACAGAAGAGTTTAATCCATTTACATTTAGCTGCCAATAATACAGAACTTTCTTCTGCTACTTTGCTATTTATTCTTTACAAATCTTATGCCTTATTGTTCCTCAATTCTTTGGTTAATGCTTACTATCATATTTATTTGATTTTTTGTATTATATTACCATTTTGAGTTCCTTCTCATTTCTTTCTGTATATATATATATATTTCCCTTCCCCCATGTTTTTAGCCTTTCCTGTATTCCTTATTTCAATCCTGACTGTCACAATTAGACAGACAGAAAGCATGGGGATCTTTTGTTCTTGCATTTGTAGTGGAAATCTTAGCAACAGACATTAACTGCTTCAGGTCTGTAAGAGATGCACTGTATATATTTTTCATATATTTTCTTTGTAATTACCATAGAACTTAATTTTAACATCCTAAATCTATAAGAATCACATTTGATTTTATGCATACACATGCACTGTTCCTATACTCTTCCATAATGCATTGTTTTGGCTACCTGCTCATCTGCATGAGTCATTTCAGTTTTCTGTTTCTTTCTTATACCAGTTCCAATCTGTTTTTGGAACCCTTTAGAGAATGTTACATTTCAGCTATTGTGGTTTTCAACTCCAGTATTTCTCTTTGGTTCCTTTTCAAAATTTCTATCTGCTTATTGAGATTTCCATATTATTCATTCATTGTTTTCCTGGGGTCCTTTTATTCTTTCCTTGTAATTTCCTTTATTTCCTTGAGGATATTGGAAATAATTTGTTAAAAGCTTTGTCTGGTATGTTCAAAGTCTAGTCTTCTATGTAAATAATGATGTACCATTATTTACTATTTCTTTGCTTGTCTTTAATCTTTTGTTGCACACTTTTACATTTTAATATTTTAAAGTGTTAATTCTGGGAGTTAGTCCCTGAAATGTCTGTTCTGTAAGTTTGTATCTAGCTAGTGATATGACACAGATTTCCTGGAGTGCCAGAAATGAACAAAAGCAAACAAATCAACACAAAAAAAACACCTTTCACAGCCTTTCAAAATTGGCTCTCTGTTAGCTGGTGCTTTCCTCAGAATTTACCTTTCCAATCAAGATGATCAGCCTAAGGTCAATGTGAAGTTTAGGGTCCTCTCTGCCTTTCCTGAGCCTGCATCTTGTCCTGGGCTCAGGAACATGAATGCTCCTTTAGCTACCTATGAACTCTCTCTCCTTCCAGGGTGCTATATTGTATGAC